>BPLR01020739.1:0-12500 GCA_021605095.1 Caerostris extrusa
TGCGGGGCGTTTTGCGTTTGGCGGGGGTAGGATGTAGTGCGTTCAATGCTTATCACTTCAAGTTACAGGTGGCCCGTGGGTAGTGCTAAATGAGTGCTGTGGTGCAAGCCCTTTCTTATATAAAGATTAACTGTCTCTGTATTGCCTACTGCATTATATACATATTTTATGACAAAAATTACAAAACATAAAAAAACTTAAGAAAAAAAAATATGAACAGACATATCATATATAAAAATATGAACAAAAATAAAACAGAAACAGTCAGTTTTGATTATTATTATAGTGTTCTAGAGTAAGATAAAAAAAAACTTTTCGAGACACTGCCCTGCTTTTTTTCAACAGGCTTCAGGTTTCGAATCCTGGCAGTGGCAGGGATGTTCGTGAGTGTGGTTCGGAATCCACGTTAAAGCTGAGGTCCCGCTTTGAGTAGCCCAAACGGCCAATTGGCTAGCGCTCTGGCCTTTGGTACCAGGTTCAAATCTTGGTGGTGGTATGGATCTTTGTTAGTGGTTTGGAATCCACTTAAAACTATAGGCCCCGGTCTGATTAGACTTCGTGTGCACAAAATGACGGCAGAGCGACAAACCAAACCAAGTTAATTAGCCTCAAATGTGCACAAAATGACCGTAGAGCGACAAACTAAACCAAAAAGCCAAACCAAACCAAACAGCCCAAAGTGTGCACAAAATGACCGTAGAACGACTAACCAAACCAAAACGAAACCAAATATCTTTTTCAAATTGATGTTAATGTAATCTTTATTATATAATAATTAAATTTTGTTTAAGCTTTTGTAAAAGCTTTTTTTTTATTCTAATGTAAATGAGAATATTAAAACCTTAACAGTTCACAAATGAAGTTATTAGTAAAAAAAAAAAAAATGACTCATTTGTTGTTCACTATTACTTTGAAGAAATTATATGGATTAGAAAAATATCATTTCTATTTATGTAAAAAACGTCATTGGCTTGCTTATAAAGGTTTGCATGCGATAATATTTTATAAAATTCTATTGAATTGATAATCTATAGCGAACGAACTTTTTCTAATAAATATTTTTTTTTTTTTTTTTTTTTTGCCCTTTGCATCATTCTTGTTTGAAGTAAAGTGAAAGAAGAAAGACTATCTAAAAAAGCACTTTAAAAAAAAAAAAAGTTATTCTTACAATTTATCATTAAAGTTTTTCCCATTACATTTACGTCTTTGTTTTATTTTTGGAAAGTATGATGGATTGCATTTTTAAGTGTAAGGTTGCTCCAAATTTGTAATTTGTTGCTTTTCGTGCGTGAAAGTCTGTCACTTATAATTTGAGCGATGTATCATTATTGGTGTGCATTTGTTTTTATTTATCGGCCATTGCTTTATTTTGTTGTTGTTGTTCTAAAGCAGCTGGCAATACAGACAGCCCTTGCTTATGCCATAAGCAAGGGCTGCATTTGTTATTCATTTAGCACTACCCAGGAGGAACGTGTATCTTGAAGATGTGCTACGGACGCGAATAACACTACCCCACAACGCTAAACGATCCTTTTATGAGCGGGACCTATGGTTTAAAGTGGATTCCCGAAGCACTACAAACATCCATGGCACAGACGGGATTCGAACCCGATACCTGTGGCACCGAGTGCCACACTTTATTTCTGTGATCGTTTAGAAAATGACGTAATTATCCCGATTTTAAAGCCTTTCAAATATTTTTCGAAATTATTCACGAAAAATACTTTTAAGATATTTGAAAGCGATTTGACTTAATTTACTCAATTATTATAAACTATATGTGGGGCCAGATGGCCAAGCTAGCGCTCTGGCGCTCGGTACCACAGGTTACGGGTTCGAGTCCCGACGGTGACATAGATGCTTGTAGTTAAACACAATAATAATATTTCATTGGGTTTCAATTTTCACTCAAAAACTGTCTATAGGGGGTCTAAATCTAATATGGGAGTATATAATTTTTATGCGGCCCGTGGAGTTACGACGCATTTCCAAAGTGGCGCGCAAGATCATTTGGCTTGGCCACCCCTGGTTTAAAGCATTACTTAATATCCTCATAAAATTATGAAATAAGGAAGATTTATAAGGTATTTTTACCTTATCTGTATACTGTTTGGTTTCACTTATATAAGCAAGTAGAGATTTATAATTTTAATAGCTTTCGATTTCGTTAAGTTAAAGAATTAAACCAAAATGTAGTCATTTCTCTCTTTAAAATGTTATAGGCAATTAAAATATAAAAAAAAAAACAATTACATGAAGCAATTGTATTTATTTTCTACAAATTTGAAATTTTTTATTTTTTTATTTTTACAAACATTCGTAATGTAGGAACTAATTCTTTGCAAATTAGCCTGTTAAATAATTTTTATCGATATTATTTGGATTTCAATGCGACATTGAACCATTGTTACTAATTAAAACTTAATTGTACTATGTTTGTATACGTGTTACGCTAACATTAAAAATTTTGATTATAAATAATCATAGATATTAATATTTGTTCTGCGCTTAAGTTTAACTATGCCATATTTATTCATAATTTATTAATTTCAATTTTGAATTAGCATAATTATAATAAAATAAGCCTGTTAATAAAATTGATATCCATATTAAAATTTTGGATTATTTTCATTAAACCATCTTAAACTTTTTTTTCCCTTGTAGAATTTAATGTTCATAAGAATTGTTGAAATCAATAAATTATGCTAATATATGGTATAGTTAAACTTAGGCGCAGAACAAACATGTAACTTTATTAAATATAAAAGCACTTGCAAAGTATAATTTCCACTATTTTCTAAGTAAAGCAAGTACGATTAATATGTATGATTATTTATAATGAATATTTTTAATGTTAGCGTAAAACGTATTTCAAATAGCACTAAATTTAGATCATTAATTGAGACAGAAAAACTTTTGTTACATACACATGTTTTAATTCATGATGATGAAATTTTCACTTTTAATAGTTTCTCAATTTGTAAATTACGAGTTGTTTTATTTTTATATTAATATTTAATATTTTTAATAAATTGGATAAATTGTATAAATTGTAAAATTCTTATCAATGCTATCTATACATTTAATAATATAAAATGATTTTAATAAATGTACATACACTTCATTCAATTTCTACTATTAGTTCACTCTCTCCCTATATATATTTATATATCTTGTTCAAATTTTCAATCGTTAGTAAAATACTTTTTATTCATCTACTCAAGTTTAAATACATTTTTGAAACTTGTAGTGGATGACACTTGATGTTAATACACTTTTTTCAAATATTAATTCATTCATTAAATTTAATTAATTAGTTTTTGTTTTTATACGGGAGAAAAAAAATTTCTCTTTATATAAGATATTTAGCAGGGAATAAATACCGTCAGTGGTGAAGCGTGTAGATAGCTGGAAAAAAAAATGTATTTTTCAGATTATTTTTCATTCTGGGTTCTGGTCTGAGTCAAGGAGGGAACAAAATGGAAAATGAAACATGTGAATTAATTAGTGAGAGAGATGGAAAGTGTGTGTGAGAGTGAGAAAGAGTGAGAGAATTTTTGTTCTAACTTAAAAAAAAAAATGAATGAAAATTATTTATAAAGGACTTTCTGCAAAATAGTAAAAAATAGAATTAACTTAAATTTTTTTTATATTACTTCTTTTTAAATCAGTTTAACACCAAATCAACAAATTTTTAACGTAGCTCGCCTACTAATAGCGTAAATGCATTATGTGCATAAAGTTAAAATCACAATTTCAGTTAAATAATATAACATTCTTGGTGTATTTTTATAATTGAAATTTTGTTATCTTCTCTTTTATTTGAATTATAACAAAAAGATTGTAAAATTTTGTTATTTAATTAAATACAGGAAAATGCATTCGATAGTTTAATAAAAATAAACTCTCAGAAATCAAATTGTATATTATTACAAAGTAGCAGTTGTCACTTTCGTTTAAATTGATGTCTTTTTTAGACGCACCTAACATTAAACGGCAGAAATCCTAAATGGATTACAAAACTCCATCTAACGTGAATAAAATAAATAATTTTTTAAATAATATAACACTCTGATATATTATTTAATTGAAATTTGTTATCCTCATCCCTTTTATTTTTGAATCATTTATAACTTAAAAAAGTTCGAAAATATTGTTATTTAATTTAAATAAAAGAAAAACATTTGCTATAGTTAATGAAAATAAACTCTATTTTCTTTATTTGATTTAAATATAGAAAATGCATGCTATAATTAATAAAAATATACTCAGAAATCAAATCATAGATTATTTCAAGTAGCAGCATAAATGAACAACCTAACTCGAATGATTAAATATTATAACACTCCTGGCATATTATTTAATTTAAATTTGTTATCCTCTTCCTTTTATTTAAATTTTTAATAACAAAAGATTATTTAAATTAAATAACAAAAATTTTTCAAAGACAGATGTATGCCTTAGTTAATAAAAAATAAACCCCCAGAAATCAAACCATATATTATCACAAGTAGCAAGCTTCACGTTCATTTAAATTGATGGCTTTTTCAGACGCGCCTAACATTAAGAACGCCAGGAATCATCAATGGACAACCAAACTCCATCTAACATGAATAATTATTTACCATTCACCGAGCGGAGAAGATGATTACCTCGTTGCGCGTCTGTAGTACATGGAGCCGGGATGTTATTCGAGTCGACTTGTTTCTTGTTCGTCAACCTTTCATCCTTTGCTAAAGCCAATCATTAGGTTGTTATTGTTACTGACACTTTACGAGGGCGGTTATTACGCGGAATGTACGTTATCCAGTGGAGCGAAAAATTGGAATCTGTCTGACACTTGTCTGTGGTTTTGTTAGAGGCATTCTGCATTTAACCGTGAAAACTTAAACTAGCCTCTGTTGGGAAATCAGAAAGCCGGTTTCACTTTAGTCAATGCATGCGAATTCTTTGTGTCTATTTTGGTAACTACTAATCATTATTAAGCAGCAGAATGTTTTCGTGTGTTGTTTTTTTAATCAGAAAATCAAAATAACTTGGGTTATTGTATAATTTTTAATGATATTTGGGATTTGGTTTTTTTTCCCATCCGTATCGAATTTATTCCACGGAACATCTACCGTTTTTTATGGTGCGTCATTTTTCATGAATGGTGAAAGATAGTTATTTTGATGACAGGAAAATAATCATCTCGTGATTGATTTATTTGTCAAAATATTTTTTTAATTTTAATGCAATTTTATGTTTAGCTACATAATGCAATTTTATCATGCTTAAATTGATACATAATGCAATTTTAGCATACTTTAAATATACATAATGCAATTTTAGCATACGTAAATATGAATATATAATGTATTCTTTATCGTACATAAATATTACATATGCATGCAATTTTATTATACATAAATATGGTACATTATACAATTTTATCGTACATAAATATTATACATAAATATGGTACATTATACAATTTTATCATTCATAAATATGATACATAATGCAATTGTATCACAAATATGATACATAATGCAATTTTATTATACACAAATATGATACATAATGCAATTTTATCATATATAAATATAAAAACATAATGAAATTTTATCATACTGTGATACATAATGCAATTTTATCGTACACAAATATGATATTTTGTTATTACAGTTATACATATACAATGCAAATGGACAGTGGATAAAAAACACACCCTAGAAATGTATTTAACATACATATGTTTCATTTCTATATAAATAATGAAAAACATACTATAATCAAAAGCTAATAAAGAATTTGATATATAAATTTAATACACGTTTTAATATGTGGTTTTTAATAGGGATCTGATGGCCGAGTGGCTAGCACTGTGGCGCTCGGTATCACAGATTTCGGGTTCGAGTCCCGACGGTTCCAGGGATGTTTGTAGGGGTTCGGAATGTTTGTAATGTATTCGGATGTTTGTAGTGGAAGATTTGTTACCCGCGTCCGTAACTTATCTTCAAGTTACACGCGCTCCCTGGGTGGTGCTAAGTGACTAGCATCGGTGCAGCCCCTTGCTTATGGCATAAAAGATAAACATCTAAGTATTTGCCTGCTGCATTAGTAAAAAATTACCAAAAAATAAGTTTTATTTTAACGTTGCCCTGCTCATATGAGTAGCTGTGATAGATAATGCGTAAAATGCGCAATTATCTTTGAAATAACATGTCTTTGTGAACAAATTTTGCACTATTATGAACTTATAAAAAATCGAACCTATTCTACAAACAACTTTAGCACATTTACTACAAAAAGGTATTATCCGTTAAGTTTTCGGTGAAAATATGAGATCCGTATCATTCACATTTTGAGCATTTCTGGAGTATTAGGTCGAGATTAATCTAGATTTCATTTACACCTGCCTCTAACCCCAGGTTATATATATAAAAAAATATCTATAACTGTGATATCTCAATCGATTAGAACACAAGTACAGTTTTCTACGCCATTGAAGAAAATAATTACCCTACACTCACTTCCGGAGAAAGTACTACAGTGGTACAGATATTAACGCTTGTTAGAAAAAATCACTTAGAAAATTCGGATGCCGGGCACGATCCTGTGCGGCAGATGTTTCCGGGCGGAGTGTAGGCATTTGCAGAGGGTGGACAAACGATATCACGCACAAAATGCATCGTGCTGGGAGGGGTTTATTATTAAAAAAGTCTTTTATATGCTAGAATTCGTGATATGAATTTAATTCTTTTACTTACTTAGTAAACTATCGAATCTGCATTGTATGTAATTATAAAGTGATTCTTAGCTAGTTGCAACCTATTTCGCAACAATGTAGAAAATAATGTTACTAATTGTGCATTCACTTTTTGTGTTTTGTTAAATATATTCATTTACAGCTAAATTCATCAAACAGATTTTTAAGTTGTAAGTTTTATGTTAAGTCTTTAAGTCAATAAAGGTGTGCATTAAGTATATTCAAATTTATTATATCTAATTCTATTTGAGAGTTTGTTTTTTGTTTTCATTTTTTTTTTTTAGCGTAATGTAATCCAATAATAAGGCCACTCCCTAGCTCAGCAGGCTTGGTGGTCAAGTCGCTAGCGTTCTGGCCTTTGATATCCCAGGCTTCAGGTTCGAATCCTGGCGGTGGCATGGACGTTTGTTGGTGGTTCGTAATCCATGTTAAGCAGTAGGTCCCGGTCTGTTTAGCCTAAAGTGTGCACAAGATCACCGTAGAGCGACAAATCAAACAAAACCAATCCGAAAGGTCTCCAGCAACCTGATGACCAATTGGCCAGCGCTCTGGCTTTTGGTACCACATGCTTCAGGTTTAAAATCCATGTTAAACTGTAGGTACTGGTCTAATTAGCCTAAAGTGTACAAAGAAAAAAAAAATGACAGCAGATCGACGAGCCAAACCTAAAGGTCTCCAAGGAAGTTAAACTTTCTCCTAACCCGTCGTTGGATTGTTTGTGAATATTATGCAGAACATACGATCATATTAATCACATTGTTACCTCATTGTTGTTTACCATTCAATCCTTTTTTTTTTTCTTTCTTCTTTTCTTTTCTTTTTTTTTTTTTTTCGTGTGAAATCTTGCAATTCTCTCAGTTTTAGCATCTACATATAGATATAAGAATAGAAATGATGAATGACTTTGTCCTATTAGATTTTTAAATACGCAACAAAAATATCATATATCAACATATGAACTTTTAAGTTCCGCATAGGAATTGATTAATGAAACCTTAGAAAAAGTAACACAAATCTGTTTCAAGGAAGCCATGCATTGTCATGGATTACCTGTTTTTCCTGTAAAAATGATTCCCCCTTTTTCTGAAAATACTGGCTGGCAAAGATTGCAGTGGTGTTAAAATAGTGGATTGTCACGACTCTGACATGAAAAGGGGGAGGGGGGGAAGTAAATCCTGCTTTTGTTCACATAATTAAGATGGGTGGGTTTTATTTTGGGTGACAACTGTGTAGTTGCAGAAAAAAGTACGGTAGATGATGACTGCATTTTGCTGTTGCATTCATTTTTTAAAGAGTATCACATAAACTGTCTCAATTTCTTTAAACGTATAGAATAATCAGATGCCATGTTTATGTTTGGTATGGACAATTTGTTTACAAAAATTAATTCCTATCGATTCCTATCTATTTTGTTTTACAATTCTTATTAAAGAAGAACAACGTCATGTATTTTATTGCGATATTAATTATTTTTATAAAATAATTAAATCTACAAGCACATTTCTGGCGCTCGGTACCACAGGTTTCAGGTACGAGTTCTAGCGGTGCACGAATGTTTGTATTGGTTCGGAATCCACTTTAAATCGTAGGTTCCGGTCTAATATGACTGTTGGGCGTAGGGCTGACAACCCTATCCCATAAAAAATAAAACATCTCCTGCCTCAAAATCTGCCAGTAATAGCCAGTAGACCCACCATGGGGCTCTTACACTAATAATGATGAAGAAGAAGAACAACAACTATCACATTACAAAATGTGTTCGTAGTTAGTTCATTTATTTTTGTTACGTAGTTGAAATTTATTCCTCAAAAAAATTAGTTGATTTAAGTTTCCGCTTTAAAATAACAAATCTTAATTATATCCATTATGGAATTTGTCATTATAAGTAAAACTTAATTTTAATTATAACAAAAGAAATTATTCTTTCAATTTAAGCTACATTTTTGGTATGTATTTCAACATACATTTATGATATGTAATGTTGTAGTAATAATTTTTTTTTTATGATTTTGTTGTAATATTTTTTTTAAACTTTTGTAATAATAATTTTTTTTTTTTATAATTTTTAATACTTTTGTAATAATAAGTTTTTTTATAATTTTGTAGTAATAATTTTTAGTAGTAATTTCTTTTGTTAATATTGTGTTTATTCCACACATTAAAAAAAGGATTTTGAAAGGTCTCGTTATTCTTCTGGAACTAATGAAATAAAAACCACTGAGAAAACGTCACAAAAAGCGCCTTATTGAAAATGAAACTGCTATAAATAATTTTCGTCCACGTTTGCGTGCGTTAGAATATTTTTTTTTAACTTTTTACTTTGAGAACAGCGGTTAATCTGGATGATAATAAAATAGCTTTTGCCATTTTTTTCTTTCTTCTTAAATTCCATATTACTTATGCTTTCGCTTTCTCTATTTGCACGAAATGCCAGTTAAACATACTGCAAGGTTCCACCCACACTTTGTGACAAAATTATAGATCTTATCACGCTATGTTATTTCCAGTGGGTTGGATTAAAATGGACATTGTATCTAAGTAAATTATGCGTTTAAAATGTAACTATGTGTTACACAAGTATAATTATTCAGTAGTATGTATTTATTTATTATAAAAAAAATAATAATTTGTAATTTTTGTAATGTATTTAATTTAAAAAAAAAAATTAAAACAATGATATTTATGATTAATGATAAAAAAAAAATCAAAGTATCAATAGTAATTGACTATCTTTCAATGATATTTCCCCAAAAATATTTCATTCAGAAGAAATGCATTCAATTCTTGAGCAACGGCTTGTGGGCCAATTAGCTAGCGCTCTGGCCTTTAGTACCACAGGCTTTTGGTTCGAATCCTGACGGTGGCATGTATGTTTGTTAGTGGTTCGGAATCCACGTTAAACTGTACATCGCGATCTAATGAGCCTAAAGTGTGCAAAAAATGACCATAGGGCGACAAACCAAATCAATCCTTGGTATTATTGCAATTTCTTTCTTCTATTTGTTAATTACTTGTTGCTTATTTGTTTGATTTACTTATTGTTTATGCTCAATATGAAAATTGACCTATTAAAGCATGCAATTGTCATAATTGTCCTTCTTTGTTTGCAATTTATAACTGCTTCAATTGTTATGCTATCAAGCTGGAAGTGAACAATTCATTTATAAAATAATTTCAAATTTCTTTAAAGCAATAAATCTTAATCCTAGAAAGAAAAAAGACATTTTTTGACATTTGATACAAATTTCTTCAGATGACATAGGGTTTTAAAAACAGTAATAGAAATAATGTGAGAAAGAAAGTCAGTGAAATGGTGACAGAGCGAAAAATCTTACCAAAACCCTTAACATGTGGTACACATGATCAAACTACTAATGTCAAATGCATCATGATATCACAGTTTTTATAAGATGCGTTGATAAACATGTTAGTTTTCATTTTTTAATATCAATGCAGAGGAGATTGAAAAGTAGAAATATCTGCTTAGAATGTTTAAAATAAATTAGACTGCATTTAAATCCATGTATTTCATTTTTTTTTTTTTAACGGGTCCGCGGACATAAATTTAATTAAATCTAGCATTTCTCATATGAATGCATAACGTAATTAATAAATAATATAAGTTGTATCGCGATTTCCAATATTATTTTCTATCAAATAACGATTTTAAACAGAATTAGTATTTGCATTGACAAGTTTTTATTAATAAAATTGGAATTCTTCTGAATTTTACAAGGTGGCTTTACTGTCGAACTGCAGGGCTGCCTTACACGCTATCAGATCATATAAAGCATATCATATGATCATACAAACCAACATTCATAAAGTTTTATTATTATTTAATGTACTCGAGAGAAAGAAAGTATATTATTATTCATGTATTTTTGTTAATTGTATTTAATGTAACTGAATTATTTTGATTTTTCATGTCGTTTAAAATATTTTGAGAAGGTGATTCTTAGTCTTTATTTTATTGGCGAAGGCAATAATAATAATAATAAAAAGTTGAGAACTCTTGGTTTAATGAAATTATTATTGAATGATGCCAATTTTAAAGCTCGAATAAATGATAGTGGTGATTGCTGAGATATTCTGAAAATTATTTAAATTTTTGTGTATATATTTAGAAAATTTTGGCGCATTATTAAAATCAGCCATTTAAATCTATGACGATTCATAAAAAGGTTTAACTGTACAACTCACTGGCTTATTTGAAAATTAATAACTAGGAAAATTCTGCTAAAAACATTTTGAGAAATTTTATTTCTAAAAAGGGTATAAATGTGTACACCTCATCTGAATGAACGAATATTCTTAAAAACAGAATACTCCGCATTGAAACTTTTCTTTATCTTTCTGAGAATTTTAATTGTCTTTATAGAATTTATTATACCTTAATATTTATTTTTATTTATTTACCGAGTTTACCTTTAATTTGCTTGGTGTGTTTGCATAATAGAAAGTTTCATTGACATTTTTTTTTTGCAATAAAGAGAACACCGATACTTAATAATGTATGTTATTTTCAGAGAAGTGAAAATTGCATTTGCATTAGAAATAATTTCTATATTTAACGTATTTGAATTTCACTTGTTCTAGATTTTCTTCGAATTGTTCTTTTATTATCAATCAAAATTCTTTTTTCTCAATCCAATCTAACAGCCGTAGAATATATATATATTTTTACTAGTGAATAGCAAATTTTAGCATCGATCATTTTTGGCATCGTAATCAACCGGTTAAATAAACACGCCACTCAGTAGTATCACGCGCGTATTGTGGGATTTCCTCTGTTATTGCAACATGACAACGAACGTACCAATTACGGAATACCTATGTATGAATACCAGAACTGCTCAATCTTTTTGTTGGGAGTTAAAATGTAAAAGGTGATTTATTGGGGCTCCCTGCTTAATTAAGTGTTCGAAGGGGAAAAATTTAGGTACATAAGAAATAAAAAATATATAATAATTTGCTTAATATTGAGGAGTTTTTAAATATTGTGAGAGAAAAATATTTAAAATAGTCTTGTAGAATTTGGGATTTGTTAAACGATGCCACAAATAGAGGATTGAAGAGTTCATTGTATGTATTTTATTTATTATTTATTATATTTATAATAATTGTTATATTGGAGTTCATTCTGGATAGGTGTATTTAAAAGTATATACTCCGATTGCTCAATTCCTACCTCCTATGTATTCGTACCTTTAAAATACACGTGAATCTCAAAATTTTGCACTCTAAGAGCGTATCGCAATTTTTTATTTGATGTCTTCTAAATCTGATTATTTCTTTTATCTAATCTAATTATTTTATTTTCTTATCTTCTGTTTCACTCTAAAAGAAAAACAAAAACCTATTAGGATTTGCAAATCCCTTTTTTGTTATGAAATCGTTTGGTTTTTTCAGTGCTGATATCAATTTTTTTAATAGGACAAAGATTTGATCATACTTCTGGATTTACTGTTCAGTTATTAAATAATAATTGTGTAATAGTTGTTAATGCTTCTTTAAGGAAATTATCATTATATTTTTTTTTTTTTGGGGGGGTTGTAATAAAAGGGACATATCAAAGATGAATAGCTGCTCAATGCTGGTAAAAACAAATTTCTATTTTATTTGAATATAACTGAACAACGATTTGCTTGTTTGATAGATATATATGTATTTTTAATGTTTTTCCCCATCTTTATTCTGTCTGGTCATTTTTAATTTGGACTTTGATTTGTTATTAATTAATGTATTT
>BPLR01020739.1:15000-24751 GCA_021605095.1 Caerostris extrusa
AGTATGAACTAAACTGGCAGTTAAAGAAGTTAGGTCACGTGCTTTTTTATAAACAAGAGCAATTATATCAGGAGACTTTCATTTTTATTATTTCAAATTGCGATGTTGTGGATGAAATTATTTATTACGAGACCATTTAAATCCGGTCAACTACGATCCCTATTATCGCCGAGCTTGATTATAGAGATTGTTTTTACATTTTTTTAATCTTTGGAAAAGGAAAAGGAAAAAAAAAAAAAAAATTATAATAAATTACTTAGGATCCTCTACTGATTAAATGAGTAAAGATCTTACATGCTTATACTTTTAGTTTATTCAGAAGAAATACAGCATTTTTAGCATTTTTTTAAATCTATCTATTGGAAGTTAATTTCTTCCGATTTTAGAAATAAGGTTTACGTCGTTATTTTGCCCATTTGAATGTAAAAATGCTTTTTGTAATTTTTGTGACATATTTTGAGGAAGGATTGTAACAAAAAACTTATTTCAGCTTTAGTTTTAATAATAATAAAAAAAGTAAACATTTAAGCATTAGTAAAATATTTTGTTCAATGTTTCTTATTTATATTTATTCAATGTTTTTTGTTTATCGTTTATTATTTTATTTTATTTTTTTTTCTTGGATTAAAGATTAATTATCTTTAATCCAAGAAATGTCTATGTATTATTATCCATAAAATTATGATTATTATTTTGTTGCTCATAAAATTATGGATATTATTTTGGGAGTGCGATTTTCGTGTCCTTGAACACTTTCAATTTTGGGCATTTTCATTGAAATCTGTAATTTTTTTTTTTTTAATTTTTTTCATGAACCTATTTTATACGTAATATTTATTTGTAATATAATTGAGTAATTATCAACAGTAAGTAAAAAAAATATAATAATAATAATTAAAAAAAAATCATTCAGAAGAAAAATTAATATAAAATTGTTCCAAAATATCGTCTGATGAAAGCCAAGACGATTTTATTTCAAAATGAAAATGAAATTTTCAAGAAAAGAAAATCGTTTGGAATGCTATAGTATTTTTATTTGTTGAGAATGCTGTCATGCGTTTTGTTCTTACATTAAATTCTAAATTTTATGGGTAACCTGTATTATCAGCCTAGCCGATTACAATTTATTTAGTTTTTTTTTAATTATTTTTTTTTTATCTCTATGATAGTTATTCCCAAAACCATATTCGATTTTAAAATTGCTCTAAACAAATGCGATTGTTGCTAATTAACAAAAGATGAGAGTTCCTGTTTTTGATATACACGCATTTAAGAACAAATATTTTAATATATTGATGTAAAAAAATCGATTAATAAGAATCATTTAACTAATATTCTCTACACTTGTTTACTACAAAAATTTAATTATAAATTAGGAATTCAAATATCTCTGGAAGGACTTTTTAGGGGGAGCTTCCCTGATAGCGTATGGAGAAACTCCGTAAAATCTCACCAGGTAATCCAACAAACGAGACAAGATGCTGAAAATCATCGAATCTCCTCGTTTTTTTGAAACAGTGTCTACAACAAAGCCGCCAGCGGATGGGACCTCAGCCCTAATGCCCACCAGCGCCGTGCTTTTTTGCCGCAGGGCCACGAATCGGGTTTTTAAATCTGTTTCTTTCTGCATCAGCTATAAGAAGAAATTCAAAATTATTCATACTATGAATTAATTTAACTATTAATTTTTCTGGTGAATAGTTGTTAAGAGTTGACATATTTTCTTTTATAACAATTTATTTTTAGATTGAAAATCATATTCGGATATCAAAAGTTCACAAATATCGATAGTTTACAATATATTGATTAATTACCGAGTCCTATTCTTGCTAAATTAGTATTTACGAATAGTTGACTACAGATTTTTGAGGTTTTGCAAATCGACATCCTTGAAAAGTGAAAGGTGTCTGTTACTTCTATTGGACGTTGTAGTTTTATGGTACAACGATGTACGGAAGAGACTTTTAACAATTGTTTTCTGCGAAGAGTTAGACAGGCTGTAATTTGAGTCTCATTTGAGTAGCTTCTTGTCCAACTGGTTGTGGATCTTTTAACGAAAACCCGTTGAAAAATATTTAATACTGATTTGCTACGTGAATATGTTATTAAGCTTGTAATTTTTGTTTCGTCCATTTATGTGGTTGTCATATTAAAGCTTAGAAATATACAAGTTGCTCTTTTATTTACTTAACAATAAAATAAACAAATAAAATAATAATTATCTGTTAAAATAATTTTTTTAAAAATCGCTTGTTTATGTTTTTAAGAATTGAAGAGAAAATGTTCTGTTACCGTTTCAGTTATCATGCTGTCTATTTATAAAAGATATGCAATTTTTAATACAGTAACAGTTCGGGTTCAATTCCCGCCGGTGCTATGGATGTTTGCAGTGGTTCGAATTCACTTTCATCCTCAGATTCCCTGTCTAATATGACTGTAGGGCGTAGGGCTCACAACTTTACCCCGTATAAAAATGAACATCTCCTTTCTCGAAATCTGCTACTTGGTAGACGACCTTGGCCCTTCATGGGGCTGTTGCGACAATGAAGAAGAGCAGCTAGCGTGCAGGAGAGCGGAGGTTCAAATACGATGGCGACATTATTGCAATCACTGCTTTCATAAAACGAGGAGACTCGATGGCTGTTGTGACACTGTGTATAAAAACTTCTCACGTCGATTCCCTATTTTCTCCCTTTGTGGTGTTTTCCTCACGTACTACTTTTGTGATGGAGTTCTCCCTAAAAGGTGCGACTTGATGACCAAATGGGGCCGTTGGTACCGAAGGCTTCTGGTTCGATTCTGGTGGTGGCATGGATGTTTGTTGGTGGTTCGGATTCCACGTTAAACTGTAGGTCCCAGTTTATTTAGCCTAAAGTGTGCACAAGATGACCGTAGAGCGACAAACCAAACCAAACTCTAAAAGTTTTCCCGCAATGCGTTGTCCCATCGTGACGAACATCGGTGGGCTGTTCGTGGTCTACATGAGTTCCACCGATGTTTCATCCTGACATTTCTATGTGGTAGATGACTAAATATTGCTAGGTACATGGGTGAAATGTGTAAAAAAAAAAAAAAAAAAGTTTTCATTATAATTCAAATTAAACATACGTGGGTTTCTGTAGTAACAAATGCAAAACAGCTGCAGGTAATAAAGCATTCGATATGTATCACTATCTAAAAGCATCGTGATTGCAAATATGAAAAACTTTCCAATTGAAAATTTTCGTATATCTTCTTGTCTTATTGAAACTATCTTATCTAAAAAAATCTTATTGAAACCACAAAATTTTACGTCCATTTTATGCAAATGCATGCATTTTCTTGTACATTATGTAAATAGTGAAATTGAATGATTGCGAATGGCTTTGGCTCAGTATGCATAATTTAGAATTTCACCTGTGTTCTTCATTTTGGACTCAATATCGATTCTTTTGAATTGAGTGTATGAAAGTATCAACTCAGCTGTTTTTGTACCTAACTTTTTCTCGTGAAAATTTGTGTATTTCTATGCGATTTTTAATTCATAAAATTTCACTAAATCAAATGCATGTTTGGTTTTCATAGATTAGACTTTTCACTATGCATTGTTCCTTACTTGTTTTGTTGTATAATGTTTAATTTGTATTAACTATTTTTATATTAATTTAGATTAGATATTTTTGTTGTATTAATTTATATGCTATTTTTGCTGTATAGTGTTAACTATTTTAAGTGTGGAATAATTTTTAGTTTTTACAATAACGGTGAGATTTATTATTTCTTGTATTTAAAAGTTAACTTTTAAATACAAGAAATAATAAATCCATATAAATTTTTTCATTGTGTATTTTTTTACCCATAAAATGTATAGGTATTGTTTTGGAAAAGAGTCAGTGGATCAGCGATGTCCTGGACCACTTTCAACATTTCTTACTGGCTTCATTTATTTAAATTTATTTCACAGGCTATACTTATACTTTTAGGTTTATTTAAATTTCTTTCTTGTGCTTTTTTTATAAAATCGTTTCTTAGTTTATTATTATTCTTAGTTTTTATTATTATTATTATTTAATTTCTTTCATTTTCTTCATAAAATCGTTTGGAATTCTATAGTTTATTTATTTATTTTTCTTTAAATTTCTTTTCAAGCTATTTTTTTATTATTATTCTTAGTGCTTATCATTATTTTTTAAAATTTCTTTGACTTTCTTCATAAAATCGTTTCGAATTCTATAGTTTATTATTTTTTAAATTTCTTTCACAGGCTATTAGGATAGGTTTATTTAAAATATTTTCATGGGCTTTTTTATAAAATCGTGTATTAGTTTTTATTATTACTTCTTTTGTTTTAAATTTCTTTCACTTTCTTCATTTTTTAAAATCATTTGGAAATTCTTATAGATTTATTTTTTAAATTTCTTTCACTTTTTTTATAAAATTAGCTATTCTTATAGATTTTTTAAATTTCTTTCAAAAATGCGCTGTAGTTTTTTATATTTTTCTTTAAATTTCTTTTACAAGCTTTATTAGTTTTGTTATTATTATTCTTATTTTTTTATTATTTTTTTTAAAATTTCTTTCATTTTCTTCAAAAATCGTTTGAATTCTGTAGTTTTATTTTTTGAAATTTTTTTCTTTAAATTTCTTTTTTAAATTTATTAGATTTTTTTTTTTATTATTATTCTTATTTTTTATTGTTGTTATTTTTTTTAATTTCTTTCATTTTGTTCATAAAATCGTTTGGAATTCTATAGTTTTTTATTTATTTCACAAGCTATTCTTATTGGTTTATTTAAATATATTTCATGGGCTTTTTTTTTTTTTTTTTTTTTAAATAATAATAAAATCGTTTTGTTAGTTTTGCTATTATTATCCTTAGTTTTTTTATTATTTTTAAAAATTTTTTCACTTTTTTAATAAAATAGTTTGGAATCGTTTTCTGTGTTTTAAAAATTAATTTCAGCTTTTCTATGTACATGTTTCGATCTCAGTAGTATACGCATTTGTTGCTATGTTTGTTACCCCAACATTAACTTTACGTAACTACCGTTTGTATTCGTTTTCAAACATAGTAGCAACCATTTTATGTTAGTTAAATCAAAAGGCCAAGCAGTGGATTTTACTTGTCGGGTTGAAGTTATTTCAATTTCTATCTAAACTTATCTATTGTTAAAGCTGTGAAATTTTTTGTTGTAAAAAATTACATTCATAAGTAGTAAGTTAATTATAACATCTGATATATTCATCTGATTTCTTTATTGAATTATTTTTGAACTTTTATGCAAATGTATGTACATGTACAAATTTCTTTATAATGATGTATTTTTCAATAAAAAACTTAATTTGTGTTAAAAAAATATATATATATATTTATATAAGTTGGATGTGTGCTGAAAAAAAAAAAAAAAGATATTGTTTTATGTGATGATATTTATTTTAAATGCACCATTATTTCAATGTGCGCCATAATTTTTAATGCACAAATTTGTTTTTTATTTTCAAGTGAAAATGCTTGTTTAAATATTGTCTATTGTATTTTAATATTGTTTATTGTTGTATATGCAACAATTATTATTAGTTTTGGGAAATGTCAATTAATTTTCTTTCTTTTTTTTTTTTTTTCAGGTAAGCAGATTTTATGTTTATTTACTGCAAAAATCCAATCTAGTCTAGAAAATTGGAAAATTTAGGTTTCTGAAGAGGAGTGCCAATAATTCTTCTTGTAAGTACAGTTCCACTCGTGCGTGTTTTATAAGCCTATAATATGCAAAATTTAATAAAAAAAGGCATAATTACGATGGTATCTTTCTTTAGTAAAGTAAAAATTTTTATCATGCTTATTTATATAGATCAAAAATTTTTCATACTGTTGAAATATTTTATGATTCCAAACATCAGAAGTAGTTTTAATCTTAATGTCAAAATATTAAATTAGGTATAAAACATATAAAGAAGGTAATTAATTTTAAATTGATTTATATTTGTTCTCTTATTAAAGTTTTAAATTAAAGGATCAATTGGAAATATATAATAATTCACTGTTAGAGATTAATTTAAAACGATAATATTTGAAAAGATTTATAATTTGAAGAATAAAAATGGAATATGTTTTTAAATGTTAAAATACCACATTTTATTTAATTCATCGTCTATAATATTTAAAACCATTATAAAAGCAGGTATATTTTTAAATTTAGTTAAAATACAAATACCATTCATTTACTACTCTCTTTTTAAACTGTTTCAGATTATCCAAGATATTTTGAATAATAAATCATTTCCATTTTTTAATTTCCCTCCATTTAATAAAAATTTTTAATACATCGTCAGCATTAATCTCTTGTGAACATTATGAAACCTTCATTTACTGTTAATATTTAATATATTACTTATACTAATTTGAATAACTTACATATTGCTCAACTGTTACAATAATTTTATTAATTTAACCGAATCATCTTATGATTTTTTTCTATATCTGTAATATATTTTATTTATTTTATTTTATTTTATTTATTTATATTACTGCAAGTATGCATCAAGTTTATGGAAGTATACTGCTTTTTAAATATATGTGCTGTGAATTAATGTTTTAAAGCGTAATAATTTTATTTTAACTAATTAAGTTTTAATTATTTTATGATTTTCTATATTTTAACTCTTCGAAATATTCATTTACTATAAATATGCTTTTTCCAGTAACCTTCAGGAAATTCAAAGTATAGTAGATTAACGAAAAATTCTTGCAACGATTGTGTGTTTCGAATATCATTTTACGGTTTCAGATTTATCATTTCATTAAAGATTTTTTATGCATTTGGCACTCATTCAGTACAGTTATTGTATTGGCATAGTACAAACTTTGTGACACTCTATTGTCTAACTGCTTTTTTTTTTCTGAATTCCAACGCTTTGAAACATTCATTTAGTTTTTTTTCATTTTTACGTAGTTATTTTCAATCATTCGCTATTACCTTCAGTTACTCTACTAATATAATCTATTTATTTTTCTATATTGGATACTTTAAAGCACTTATTTAATACAAGTATTTTTCACTACGTGTTATTTCTTTAAATTAATTTTTCGTTATACCCAAATACTATATTTGTTTTTCTAGCGATTGAGCTCTTGAAACACTCATCTAGTACGAATATTTTTGTAATAACGACTACTTTGGTTTAGTTTTGTTGAATATAATATTTTTTTTAAAGCTTCGAAATTAAAAAAAAAAAATGTTGGTGTTTTCAATTAGTTGGTACTAATTAACTAACTCCTGGTCTATGTTGGACCGAAATAGAGATGCTTTCATTTTATGGGGGTAGGATTGTCAGCCTTACGTTCTACAGCCATATTAGACCAGGACCTACGGTTTAAAGTGATTTCTGACCCACTACAAACATTTATGACTCCGTCGTTACTCGAACCTGAAATAAACACTTTGCTATCAGGCATCATCAGTTGACATTTATTCTTCATTTTTGCAAACAGCCCCATCATGGGCCGAGGCCGTCTTCTTCCTACTGACAGATTTCGAGACATGAGATGTTTTCTTTTATACACGGTAGGGTTGTCGGCCGTACTCCCTACAGTCTTATTAGACAGGGACCTACGGTTTAAAGGTAGAATTCGAACCACTCAAACTTGAACACGAAATATGGCATCGAGCTCCAGGTACTCGGCCATCAGGCATCATTAGTTGGTGATATTTTGTTAAAATCATTTATTACTAATATAATTTTTTTATTTTTTTTTATGTGTATTAAATATTTTGAACCATTTTATTTAGTACAAGTATTTTAAATTTCCCTTCTTTCAAATTTTAAATATTTGATTTCTATAATTATGTAAACTTTTAAATAAAAAATGTGATATGGAGGGACAGGGTATTACCCTAGGTTCCCCAAATAAATGTCAGCCGTTACGTTACGTTACAAGTGTTTTTTAGCCATATTTTTTTTTTTTTTTTCAATTATTTTTGCTGTACCCTAATATTTTTGTTTCCCTGTATTTCAGCCCACATTGTAACACTCATTTCACCACAAATATCAATTACTCTTTACTATTTTCGAGTTCATCATGTAGTGAGTTTTCGATTAATAATCTTCCCTTTCGCGAGTATTGAAATTGATCGAAATGTGTTCCTCCATCACGAACCCGAAATCTGTGGCATCGAGCTCCAGACACTCGGTCATCGGGCATCATTACTACTTTGATAAAAACATTTATTACTAATATAATATTTTATTACAACATTTTTTTAATCTGTATTAAACATTTTGATGCACTTATTTAGTACAAGTATTTTTCAGTCACATATTATTAATCATTTATAGTTTTTTTTTTTTTCCTGTATTTCGACCCACTTTGTTACAAAGTGACTGAAATAATATAACACTTATTTTGCCACAAATATAAATTACTGATTACTATTTTTGAATGAAATTGATCGAACTGTGTTCTTCCATCACGAACCCAAAACCTGTGACATTGAGCTCCAGACACTCGGCCTTCAGGCATCATTACTTGGTACTACTTTGATAAAAATCATTTATTACTAACATAATCTTTCATTACAACTTTTTTTATCCGTATTAAACATTTTGAAGCACTTATTTAGTACAAGCATTTTTACCCACATATTATTTTTTTTATCTGTATTTCAGCCCACATTGTTTTGTATTTCACCACAAATATCAATTACTCATTACTATTTTCAAATTCATCATGTATCCATAACTAGAATACGAAATCTGAGGGTTTGATGTTTTCGATTAATAATCTTCCTTTTCACAAGTAATGAAATTGATCGAAATCATTGATTGCTGTTGTTGAATCGTTGATTGTTCCTCCATGACGAACCCGAAACCAATGCCATCGAGCTCCAGACACTCGGCCATCAGGCATTATTAGTTGGTGCTACTTTAATAAAATCATTTATTAAATATAATTAATTTTATTACTTTTTATCTGTATTAAACATATTGGAGCATTTATTTAGTACAAGTATTTTTCAGCGACATATTTTTAATTGTTTTTTGCTGTACCCTAATTTTTTAATATATATATATTTTTTATCTATTTCAGCCCACTTTGTAAACACTCATTTCACCACAAATATCATTTACTCATTACTGTTTTCGAATTCATCATGTAATGAGTTTTTCGATTAATAATCTTCCTTTCACAAGTAATGAAATTGATCGAAATGCATTCCCCTCCATCACGAATACGAAACCTGTGGCATCGAGACTCGCCATTAGGCATCATCAAGCTGGTACTATTTATATCACCAGGCAGCTTTTACTATTTTATAAAAAGTCATTTATTACTAACATAATCTTTCATTAATTGTATTAAACATTTGATGCACTTATTAGTACAAGTATTTTTTCAGCCACATAGAAAGCTATTAATTATTTATAGTTGCTTTTCCCGTATTTCAGCCCATTGTAACACTCATTTCAACAAAATAAATACTTAACATCATTACTGTTTCTCGAATAGCTTGAATACGTAAATGCTGAGCTTTGACGTTTCCGGATTAATAATCTTCCTTTTCGCGAGTAATGAAAATTGATCGAAACGCGCCTCCATCAATCCGCCATTCCGAAAGCGAATTCGTGCGAGCAAAAGTTGCTGTTGGTAACGGTGGAATCCTCACCTTGAGCTGATAAAACCCGTTTGACGAGAAGGACACTGACTTCTTTCTCATTTTTTTTCTTTTTTTTCCTCGCTCTTTTATTTATTCAAAGTTGCTTACTTTTATTTTTT
>BPLR01020740.1:0-14098 GCA_021605095.1 Caerostris extrusa
TGATATTACAGCACGCGCGCGCTTAAACAAAAATTAAAAAGTCTTTAATCGGTTCATTTTTTTTTTACTTTTATTTAATTAAGTGATCTTATATAAATCAACACGCGTTGTGAACTCGCTAACCACGGCCGTTGCTTTACTTGTATATATAATACGCAACATTTTTTGTGGGAATAGTTTTAATTTAAAAAGACGTGAACGCGTTTTATCATTGTTTACGTGTTGCGTGCTTCAGCGTTTTAATGTCTTAAGTTTGTTTTAAGTTAATGTTTTGTTAAGTTATATTCTTTGCACGTGTAGCATTAAATTATATTTAATGTTTAGTTAAGCAAAATTGTTAATGTTTAGTTAGTTAAGCAAAATTGGCAACTTTATTATTGTTCTAAGAAAATAAAGATGGTTGAAATTCCCGTGTCACGATGTTTGTTCGCGATGAACTCCGAAACTAACCATCCGATTTTAACTTTTTTTTTTTTTTTTTTAAATGTGTGTTTTGTTCCAACTTGAGAGATAGGATAGTTTTTTATTCAGATTTTTTCGTATTTAATTGCAAAAATCGTTTAAAATCTACCATTGAGGAAGGCGCCAATCTTGCAACCCGGAATTTTCGCTAATTTCTTTAGGGTTGCAATACTGCAATTAGAGGAATTCGTAGCTTCATTTTCGAACAATATAATGACTATTTTATTGCTATTTCGAGTTAATTAATTGCAGAATTCTTATTTGCACTAATTTCATTGTTGGAGTAAAAAGTTTGTTTCCACCACAAACGAAAGATATACCACAATAAAAGGATGGCGCCGTGTCTCGATGCCTGTACTACATAACCGTAAAATTCTCATGTTCTGAATATTATTGTTTTATGTACTACTTTAAATTTTGTAAAAATTATATTGTATGAAATTTATATTATTTCTATGAAAAATAAATCAAATGTATGTAAAGTATTACCTAATTTGATTGTCAATATTTTTTTTATTTTCTAAGTTTGAATTTGAATTGGAATAAAATATATTGAATGAAAAGTTGTGAATCAAAACATTGAACTTTTCTATGCTTAAAGTTTGTCAACATGTGTTGTATTTGATTAAGAATTCTAAAAATGAAATGTGATCTACAAGATAATATAATATAGACAATATAATTTTAAAGAAAGATGATGAATTTTAAGGATTTTGAAAAGTGTGAAAATGAATTAAACTCTGCAATTATTTGATATAATGATAACATTAAAATTTTATAAAAGGTATTATAATAATTGCAAGTTGAAAATCAAGGACATTTTATTTTAAAAACTTTTTGTTATTTGAAAAACAAAGAATTTGAGTTATAAATTTGAGTGATTTGAATATTGTCGAAGAAAAATTGATCAATGGTACTTTTTTAAGTTGGAAGTTATTTAAAGAAAACAAAACAAATAAATAAGTGTTTATATTAATAAAGGAGAATTTAAAACTCAATAACATTTTTATGTGTGTACATTTGTTTTTTTATTTATTTTAAAAGTTGGTTTTTAATTATTTCTTATTTGAATTTTTATGCATTTTGTATTCATTCAAAACATCACAATAAAAATATTTCTGTTCTAAATGCTTTGAAACTTCATGTAAAAGTTTTCTTTAAATGTATGAAAGGAATAGAACATGGAAATTAACCGAAATTCATAAATTACTTTTATTTTAGTTTTTAAACTAAGAATTTTTGAATTTGTAAAAAAAAAAAAAGTTTGTGTCGACAAACTTTTAAGCATAAAAATGTATAAATAATTGAGATATAAATTTGAAAACAGTATATTACCTACATAAGGATAAAAATAGCATAAAAATAATTTGCAAAGGAAAAAAAAAACTATTCATGTTTTATTTATTTTTGAATTATAAAATTTTGCAACAATATCACATTTTGCAATGTTTATCCATATTTTTAAAGAATAAATTGTATAAAGAATAGTTAAAGTTGATATTTTTATTTAAAAATTCAAAGGTTTTGAATATATTTAATCAAACACTTGCAAAAAGGCTAAATATTTTAAATTCAGGTCATTTCATATTAAAAAGCCTTTGCAAATAGCAGGAAGTTGTAAAAAAAGTTTGTAGAGCAAATTTTAACTTTTTCAAAACAAAGCTCAGAAAATATTACAGCTTTAAGGAAAAACAAAACTATATTTTTTAATAAATAAGACTATGAACTTGATAATTTAATGGTATTTTAATATATTTACAACATTTTTAAAATTAATATATCTAATTAAAAGTTGTTTTTAGCTTTTTCTCAGAATGAATTTTTATGCTTTTTGTTTTCATGTGAAACACCATAACACAAGTAATTTTTGATCCAAATACTACAAAACTTTGTATTTATGTTTTTCATAAATATTTACAGGGAATAGACCTCTGAAATGATTATAGCTACATAAATATTTTTTATTTCAATTGTCAAACTTGGAATTACATGCAAATTTTGGAAGAATTTTGTGTCGACAGCATTTAAACTAGCACAAAATAATAAATAATAAAGATATAAATTTACCAGAGGTCTATTCACTGTAAAATGTTAGTACAAACAAATACAAACTTAGAAATTTAAAAAAATATTGATTTGATTTCAGGTTTTGTAACAGTATCAATTTTTGGCCATTTTTTACCCTTATTTTAGCTTATAAAAATTTAAAAAAAAAATAATAATGAAATTTTTTTTTTTATGTGAAATCATTAGTTTTTAGATACATTCAATCCAAAAATGTGTACAAAGATAAAAAATTAAAAAAAAATTCCTTCGAAGGTGTTCGTGTACCTTAAACGATCGTTTGCATTTGTATTTTATTGTGAATTTTTTTTAAAATCTTTTCTTATTATATCGATTTTATTTTAATTGTATTGTATTTTTTCAATTATCATTTTCTGTAAACGACCACCAAAAAAAAATCTAACCTCAGAATCCGTGTTTCTCCCATGGGCAGCTGTATGTTGCATGCTCACGTGTTCGAAGACCATCGAATTTATTTATTTCGACGAAAGACAGACTAACAAGAAATATTGTTTATCGCTTAGTTCTTAGTTAAATGAAAGTAATGATTATTAAAAATTTTATTACGTAAAATAATTATAAAACAGTCTTAAAAATCAACATTATCTACCTCATTCATTAAATTAATAAAAATTAAACATTTTCTATTCGTTGAAACTTAATTCGATCTTTTCATCATTCTTTACCAATCACTTCCTTAACAATACCAATTATAGTATCTAATAATTGAACGAAATACAAGAAAGCCACAGCAACGCGTGGCCGGGTCTTCTAGTATATATATAAAAGTCTTCCCAGAATCCTCGGCGGTGTCATGAAATGTTTGTAGTGATTTGGAATCCACTTCTGAACATAAAGTGCCAAAATTATTATTACCAATAAAATGGTCGCCTGACTCGTGCCTCAGTGGCAACGTGAGCTGCTGGTGAACATTAGGGAGGAGGTTGATCCACTGGTGGCTTTGTTGTAGACACTGTTTCAAAACATGAGGAGCCTCAATGACGTTTGTGATGCTCAGCGGGTCGGGTCGGACTACCCGGTGGAAGTTTTCCGGGTTTCCCATACAATACACAAATGCGTCCTCCTACAAGTCCTCCCGAAAGGCAACGCCCAGATTCTTCAGCGACACGTAGCAGGGGCCTGATTGCCAAGTGGTTATCACTGTGACACTCACTACCATAAGTTTCGGATTCGAGTCCCGGTGGGGACCATGGATGTTTGTAGTGATTCGGAATCCACATTAGCAGTAATTCCCGGTCTCATATGACCGTAGAGCATCACAGACCCCAGTCAAACATCTCACCCACATCATTCCCCAAACTGTAAAGGGGGCACCTCAGCTCTAGAAACGTGCTCGATGGGGTGTGGTGTGGTATAGAAGTAGTAGCGACACGTAGCAGAAGACAGACTTCTACCTACGGGTGCTCCATCACAACAGAAGCTGGCCCCTCTTTCGCTCCCTCCATGAAGGATACGACAACAACAATAAAAGCGGTTCATTAATGTATACATTTTAATAAACAGAAGAAATTTATTGAAAATATTTTCCAAGCATTTAGCTTATTTTTTAGGGAATATTTTTTTTTTTTCCTTCTCGATTTTTGTAGTACTATGAACAGACATTTTATACCTATAGATATATTATCCGATAACTGCCTTATAAATTTTCCAGTTTATTTCTTCTTCCCTAATTTTCGTATTTTATTGTGGGGATTTCCTTTTAAGTAGTTGCTCGATTAATATTTACCAACTATCTCTTTTTGCATCATTTGTGATGAACATCTACATTTCTTTTGAAAATCTGTTAGTCTCTTCAGGAAATATATGTTTGTGTGTGTTACGTGAAAATTTCAGCCTTATTTGTTTACAAGCAAGCAAAAACATGAAAACCTCACAGTCTGAATGCATTATGCTAAATAGACAGATTAATTACTACCACATAGATAAATTTAGTTTTAATAAATAATCACTAAAAGACTCGAATTTCTACGTTAATTCGTTAGAATTTTCCAAAAATAGTACCCAATATTTTAGATCCCCAAACTTGTGCGAAACTAGAGTGCAGGAGAGCTGAGGTTTGAATCCGCTGATGGCATTAGCTGCAGATTGTGATTCTGACCAGATGCGAACCCAGGATTTTTTTGTATTACAGGAAGAGGTCAATAAAATAAAGCGTAACCGTTAATAAATAACTAGATAGGTGATATTAAACTATAAGTAACAGAAAAAAATATTCTATTTGTTAATTATTTTTAGTAATAATTTTTACATTGCGCTCATTGGGTTAGAATGCATTAAAAAAATAAAACATTAAAATTACAGAGTACAAAAAACAAAAATTTATTTTCCAATATATATATATATATATATATACACAGTAGAGCCTCTTTAAGTCGAACCTCGATAAGTCGAAAACCTCCACAACTGGCAAAATTTTTTTGTTCCCTTCCTTTCAAGCCCCAAAACCTCCATGACTGAAATTTCAACCCTCTATAAGTCGAAATAATGAAACTCATTACCTCTCATTAAAAAACTCATTACCTCTATAGCTCGAAGAAAATAAGTTACCGACTTTAAGGATTAGCCGACAATGCACGTCATTGTTTCTTAGAAAACAATGTATGAGTATATAAGTAAATAGAATAACCAATTCTATGAAATAGCAACTCGGAAGAAAAATAATTTTCTGCTCTTTATAGCTTAGATAATGCTATAGACAGAGAACGATCGAATTGTCTAAAGCAAAAAATAAAATAAATTTAAACAAACTGACATTATTAATAGATAAAATTTTTAAATTTAAGTTGTTTCGGAATTATTTTGGTTTTTTATTGTCGTACATAATATAACTTTTAAGTTGCAAATAAACATGTTTATTACCTCTGTAAATTAAATTTTTATTTATTTTACCTCTCTAGCTCAAAATAAGTTAGAAAGAATCTAAACCTCTACAAGTCGAATATTTCCTTACACAATCCGCGTAAGTCGAAATCCTCCATAAGTCGAAAACTCTAACTCGAATTATTTGGCGTCTCCCTTGAAGTTCGACTTACAGAGGTTCTACTGTATATATATATATATAGGTAAATTATAATTATTTAAAGGCAAGGTAGATGGTTTTTAATTTCGAAACACAATACATTCAGTTCGAAACACGACAATCCCAAAGATTATATGTATATAACACGGATGGTCAAGTTAAATTTGTAGGTCGGAAAGTCCTGCCATTGTGAGTGTCTTGAAATGTTCGTTACAATCATGGATGTTAAAATGTAACGATAATTTAACAAGTTTATTTCCCTTTTACTATAGTTTACCCTTGTAGAATATTTATTTTTAAAATTTAATAATTAAATCTCAGGTTAAAATTTCGAAAAGTCATAGACTGACCATTAATAGAAGTATATCAAACCTGGTCCGACTCGCCGCTGGTGAGCATTAGGATTGAGGCACAATCCACTGGCAGCTTTGTTGTAGACATTGTTTAAAAAACTTGGAGACTCGATGACGTTTGCGATATTCAGATCTTGCCTCGAGAGTCGATCTCGCATTTGCATATCGTATGATTTTTGTCCCATAAGATATGCAAATGTGGGGTAGTTTCCCCTAAAGTCCCCCCGGAAGGCACTGCCTTCCTTCTTTAGCGTCACGGATCCGAGTCAGACATCTACCTACTGGTGCTCCATCCCAACAGAAGCCTCTCCTCTTTCCCTTCTTGCATGAGAACACAGATTCATGGACTTGATCTACATGTTGCTGTCTACCAAGTGGGATAAAAAAAAATAGAATATTGAGCGGAAAAATTAGTTTTAAAACTAACAATGAATAATTATATGCTATATTAGATGTAATGATATTTTATTACAGTAAAAACTGTAAATCTGTGTCCAGGTAATCAGAGGTTAGCTTAATCCAAAGAAGCTAAGATGTCATTAAAAAAAATTTTTTTTTTTCAATGCGCATTTATTTATTTACAGGTAATGCAAATGTTTCGTTAAGAATTTTCGCTTTTCTTCTTCGAATACAATTCCAGTTAGTGAAATTCTGTTTTGATGCTTTTGAGACACATAGTTAATCTCGATGCATGACAGATGATGTCATTATGTTCTAAAATTCATAGAAGTCACCAACGAAACATCGTCTGTTCCATAGGTGTTAAAATATAAAAACCTAATTAATTGCGTCATTAAACTGTGCCATTAGGTTCTAGAACTCTTAGAAGTAAGACCATCAGCGAAACAGCGTCTGTTCCGTAGGTATTAAAATATAAAAACCTAATTAATTGCGTCATTAGGGTTATAGAACTCATATAAGTAAGACCATCAGCGAAACAGCGTCTGTTCCATAGGTGTTAAAATATAAAAACCTAATTAAATTGATAATTGAAATGTTAAAAAGAAAATTAAAATAAGCGTCTGTTCCATAATTTATGGAAGCCTAATTAAAGTTCTTTTTTTAAAATAATTAAAACTGAAGGAAAAAACAACGCTGAAGGACAACGCTGAAGTTCTTTTCTTCAAAAAAAAAATTCTTCGAAGAAACGATCGTAAAATTTTTCTTACGATGTTATTTTGTGTGGTATTTTTATGATAAACTTGGATTCACAATTCTATGTATTTATTATTATTATTTTTAATAATCTAATTCTGCGTTGGACTGAATTCCTTTGTGATGAGAAGGTTGTTAAAAAATAATTATATATGTTGGTTTGAATTCCTTTTGTGAACGACTTTTTATTTATCCAAATTGGTGAGGTCTACAATTAACTGCAATTACCAGGAAAAGATTGTAAAAGTACTTAGTTTGTAGAATTTTTCCCAGGGGAAGAGTTGTGGCATATCTTTCCCAAGAGAGAGGAATATATATTTTTGACAAGTGCATAATAACCACTCATCATTCAAATCTGACAGCAGATGAGCAGTGTTATGGATGTTTATGTTATATACAATTGGTGTTTTGTACTCAGAAAACAACCTGTCACTCAAATCTGATAGCAGATATTTAGTGTCATGGATAATGAGACCTCATGAAATTAGCGATTGTCTGTGCGATCTTCACAGGTTGAAACAATTAGAGATGGAATATGGACTATACGATGAGTTGTTCCATCATGATTGGTGATAAAACCATGGGCTGAGAAAAATGTCTACTCGTGAAAATTGAGCGAAGCGGACTCCCTTTTGACGGATTTTCTTAAAGGCAGGTTTTGAGAAGAAAGAAGAGAGTTCTGCGACGAGTCGACAAAGAGAGTAGTTTTTCTCTTTTTCTCTGAGGTGACAGAAGAATAGGACTGGAGTTTTCCGTCTGTTTACAAAGAGAGTCCTTTGTGATTTCGTTTATCACGCCTTGTAATAATTAAGGTCTGCTGCAGACCATGTCGTTAAAATTTGTCGTAGACTCGAGAACTCCGAAAATCTCCGTCCGTGGAGTGACTTGCACTTGTGAATCAAATTTTAATCGTTAATTTTTGTTTTCTCCAAATAATAAATTGTATTAACAAAGAATTCTGTATATATAATAATGCTTGTAAATAAAAAATTAAAATGTTCCCATAAATCTGAAAGTGACCCTCTAATTGAAGCTGTTATAGGTCTAGTATAGGCCGAGCCGTTACAAGTTTCTCTTTATATAACATCAAACATTTAAAGGTCTAAATTTAATGCAAGACTGTTTATTTGTTAATTAAAGACTGTTTATTTGTTAATTAAAATTGGCGAGGCATATCAGAAAGACCTGATTAAATTCTTCACACTTCCAATGTTATAACTGTTACAATTAATAATATCCTTCAATAACAAAATATTGTTAATAAACAAACTACTATATAAACAGGGTGGTTATGCTGACGTACTTACAAAAATACTGTAGAAAAAAAAAACCCCTAGTCACAATGCGTTCAAATTTGAACTGAAGAAACTTGAAGAAGGGGAAAAACGATATGACACCAAAAAAAAAAAAAATGTCCAAAGTATATTAATAGATGGCGCTGTAAGCGACATAAAGAAAGTTAATTCGGCTTCCAGTGATATTTTGAATCAAATGACAACGTATTTGGCATGAGTTTCACATTAAACCAATTATAGTATTCAATATGATTGTTTCGGTTTTTTAAGGAAAAATGGTTTCCAAGTCCTTCAACAGTTGTGACACTGTTAGTGGAAAAGCCCATCCACCATGACAAGATTATACCAATTTGGATGGGAAAATTGGTGGACCTGTTTTTGTTGTCGTACCGTTTCCCCTTCTTCAAGTATCTTCAGTTCAAATTTGAACTCACTGTGACGAGTGTTTCTTTGTTTACAGTATTTTGAAAGTTGGACTTTTAATTATAATCACCCTGTATTTTAAGATGTTTTCATAAACTGTGAAGTATGTTTATTAAATGGTGCTTTCGTAAATCATTTCCTTCAAACGGAGTTTATCATCTGGTTACCAGATATGCCAGAGTGTAAAAATATACGAAAATCCTTGCTTACAAACAAAATGATACTCCAGTAACCTTCCTATCAGGAAATCAGTATAATTTCCGTTTGGGCAAGTCCAAACTGCCCAACATTGACATTCTGCTTTGTTATGGCAGCATTCTGTTTTGTTTCCTTTATTATGAAGACACAAAACCCGCAAAAAGTTCGAAGAACAGTTATATAAATATATGTATGACGTCAGACTTCCGCTTCCGGTTGATATTACGACGATGAGCTCCGTTTTTGTTGGAACCACGTGTTCTTGGGAGAATTATCGGGAAGAATAAATCTTAATTTACATCGAAGGACAAACATCTTAATTTACATCGAAAGTTTTGACGCAATTCATAAAAAGGAATCACGTAATCATCGATATCAAACAAATCGTTAATATTCGTATACGAGTCATCAATATTCGTAAATGAGACGAGTTGAGATGTATGAGTCGTAAAATGATGATTAATATCCTAAATGTTATGTAATTACTCCTCGCTGGGATGTAAATTCGTAAATCAGAGTTTGTGAGAAATACAGTAATATTTGCGAATTAGTTATGTCTTGATCGATATTAAAAGCCATTACGCATTACGTTTAAAGTGACGTTAACTCTTTGCATTAAACCTGCTAATTTAGCATTCTTAATTATTTAGAGCAAGGAATACGATTTAAAAGAAGTTTAGAGTTAGCGTAGGTTATGTTACATTTAGGTTAGCGTAATCAGGGCCTGATTTTCATATAGGCTAACTAGGCTTCAACCTAGGGCCTACATTCAAATTGTTAGAAAAATGATAATGACACTATTCTAAAAACAGTAAACAGTAAAATATTGAATCGAAAATAAGGAGAAATTATGAAATAAATTTATCTGAATTGAATTTGCTTTGATCTTCAATGTATTTGAATATATTTAATTTAATTTGATAGAAAATAGGATAATTTTTAATGCATATTTTATTTTCGTAGTCAAAGATTTTTATTATTTGAATTTTGTTTCTTTGTAAATGTTTGATACTTATTGTTACAAGTACTATATAGGTGCTGAGAATAAATGTCCAAATAAGTGTTTTTTTATTTATTATCCGTGCCACATTTTTTTATAAAAATTAGTACCCATCACAACATGTTTCATTTAACATATTGATATACATATCACTAATGATTTATTTTATTATCTCTCATGTATTTATTTATCATGACATTATCATGTCATTTTTATTATCTCTCATGTAATTTTTTTATTCTTTAGTAATAAAATAAAATATAAACTACATATTGTTTACAAACTTAAAAATGGAGGTGAAAATAAGCGGAAATCAGCCTAGGGCCTCTTTTTCTAAATCCGGCCCTGAGCGTAACGGTAATTTTACGCTAACTCTAAACTTCTCTAACTCTTAACGGTAATGAAATTTTCCATTATTTTATTTTTCACTTTCTTTTTTTTATAATATGAAATCGAAAAAATTCGAAAAAATCGAAAAATTTGTTAAATTTCAGGTAAAAAAAAGATATATTAAAAACAATTCTTTATTGAAAATAGAAAATTTGCGAAACGTACAAAAATTTTTATATAAAATGAAATATATTCAGATAAAATTTTTAAATTTTCTATATTAATATTCGAAACAGATTAACTCATATTAATTCTTATGATATAAGATTAAGTTAAAAATTTTTCCATTTAAAAATTTCAAATTTTGTAAATGAAATTTTTTTAAAATTTACATTACACAACATCTTCACAAAATTTGAAATTTTGTAATTAAGTTTAAAAGAAAATGCTAAAAAAATATGCATGTTTTATAATGTAACTTTGAAAAACAAATTAAATTTTCTAATATAACTTATTTATGAACAATTAAATTAACTTTTGTAAACAATAAGTAGTTTATAGTTTATTACTATAAGAATAAAAAATAATAGTATCTTTTACAATAAAAATAATGTAAATAAATTTAAAAATTTCATAATAAATATGAACATTTTATTTTATATTTTTATCTATATAAGAATTTTAAAAATATTAGTATTTTTACAGTAAGTATACGATAAATAAATTTAAAAGCTCAAGTGATGAATATGAATGTTTTGATTTGATTTTATATCTTATCAGTATCACTGAAAAAATATTAGTATTTTTACAATTAAAGCAATATAAATAAATTTAAAAGCTGATGATGAATATGAATGATTTGATTTTATATTATCTTATCGGTAAAAAAAAAATAGTATTTTTACAGTAAATATAATAAAACTAATAAACAGTAAAACATGATAAATACGATATGTGATATTTACATTAAATATGATAAATAAATTTTAAAGCTCATGATGAACATGAAATGTTTTGATTTGATTTCATATTTTATCAGTATCAGAAATAAAAAATAATCGTATTTTTACAGTAAATAAATTTAAAAGCTCATGATGAAAATAAATGTTTGATTAGATTTCCATATCTTATCAATATCAGACATAAAAAAAATAATCGTATTTTTACAGTAAATAAATTTAAAAGCTCATTATGAAAATAAATGTTTCGATTGATTTCATATCTTATCAGTATCAGAAATAAAAAAAAATAATCGTATTTTTACAGTAAATAAATTAAAGCTCATGATGAAAATAAATGTTTCGATTTGATTTTATATCTTAGTATATGAAATAAAGGATAATATTAATAATAGTATTTTTTTTACACTAAAATATAATAAAAACAGTAAATGTGATAAATACGATGCCACATTTTATTTACAGTAAATATGGATAAATACGATACATTTTATTTACAGTAAATATGATAAAATAAATTTAAAAGCTCATGATGAACATGAATGTTTAGATTTTTAAAATGAAATTAGTGTTGTTAACATTTTCATAAAAAGCGCTAGTGCAAACAGAAATTCAAGAGATTTTATTTTCAAAGTCAAGAATTAAATTAATTAATTTATAAGAAAACGATAAACCAGTTGTAAAGTTATGAAAATGCCAGTTTATCCTTAGTTAGTCTTGTCACAACATTCTTTATTAGTTATAATTCTTCTTGACGATAAAGGTCGATTAATTGAAAGAAGAATTAAAATAACTCATGACAAATTTTTTTGAATTAATGAATCGTAAATCATTTTACACAAAAAAATCAATCGTTAATGAATTACTTTCCAGACAGTCATAAATCAACTTGAAGGAAGCGGCATTCATGAAAAAAAAAAAAACAATTAAATATCTTAATTTCACTCCATTTAATTGCCGATAAACGCTCGACCTACTATGCAGTATACGAGCAAAAAAAAATATACCTCAAAATAGAATAATAATTACACGACGACAGTCTTGATTAAACCACCTCTACAAGTGATACTATTAACCTGCCATTTTATGAGGAGGAAATATAAACAGTTCTTATTCATACCACGTTATGGAAACAAAATAACTGGCGGCGAGATATAAACAGACCTCATTTTTCTTGGTTTTTCTGGCTCGTAAATAGGTTTTAGAAAGAGAATTTTCCATCGCACTGCGCAGTTCGTATCCAAACAAAACACGTACTAGGGAAGCTTCCCGAGCCTTGGCCGCATCAGCTCTGCTCTCAGAAAACTCTTGTTGAATTGAGTTGTGGCCTTCCAAACCAGACAAAACATTTTTTTCGTTAATTAAAAATCGTTCGATCTTCTAAAATTCATTTTCAGAAATTTTTTTTATTATTATTTTATTTTATTTTATTATATTATTTTTTATATTTTTCCTTCTGCTCTTAAAAAACTGTGCCAGATGGATTTTATCGTCTGGATGATTTTTCTCCATTGAAGTGAACTCTGTGTGATGTTTTTAAGAACTTTTAGTGAACTATTTTCATGCTTTTTATAGAGAAAAACGAAGTTTTTTTTATTTTGTTAGGAGAAGAGAAAACATGGATTTTAATACGTCCAAAAAGAGGCTATTTTTGAGTGTGTAAGTATTATTTTTTAAATGTAATTAGTGCAATTTTTAATTTATAACTAATCCAAAAACATCATAAAAGTTTCTGTTAATTTATAAATGTTGGGTTAAATTTTTATAAATTAAAAATAAATCCCTGCAAAATTGTATTTTTTTCTTGCTTTAAAAATATATAGTCATTTTTTTTAGTAAATTGGAAGATTGAAATAAAATTACTTACAATTAATTAAAATATTGAGAAATCGATATATATTTATTTATATTTTTGTTTTTATATTTTTTATTTTTAATTTATTTATTTAAATAGAAAAGTATTTGCGCATCAAATATGAACCTTTTTGCAACCTAGCTGTTTTCTAAATCAGTGTGACGGCAAATTAACGTTGATGTAACATTTTCTTTAATGATATATGAAATTTACTTTACGTGTTAAAAATTTTTTATAACTTATAAAGCTTATTATCCTTTACGAACTTTATAAATGTGATAGCTGGTTCGTCTGATATTTTTTAATAGTGTGATCAATTATAATTGTTGATTAACTTTTATTTTTTTAATATTAACTTGAACTGCTTAATTTTTAGATGGAAAATTATAGTAATATTTTTGTAAGAACTAATATGGTTGCAACAGAGTGTATAGAGGCATATTTTTAAAATGTAATGGAATTTTTAAAAATTAAGAACTAGTCCAAAGAACAAAATGTTTGCTAATTTATAAATGTTGGGCTTAACTTTTAGTAAATTAAAATAAATTTGATTGTAAAATTTTATTTTTATTTCTGCCTTAAAAATATAATAGCTCAACGTCTTTTAGTAAATTAATTAGCAGATATAGAGAAAACAAATACTTTGCAATTAAAATATTAGAGAAAGTTAGATATATATTTATTTCCATAATCTTTTTTATATTCTTTAATTTAATTTTATTTATTTTAAAAACAAAAAAGAATATATTTTACTCAAAATATGAATTTTCGTAACATGTTTTCTAAATCAGTGTGACAGCAAATTAACGTTGATATGAAAATATATTCATTTAACATATATGAAATGTACTCTTACGTGTTAAAATTAAATTAATTATGTTATGATATATATCAATAAAGGTTCATAGTCTTTATAAAGTTTATTATCCCTTCACGAGCTTTATAAATGTGGTAGTTGGTTCGT
>BPLR01020741.1:0-86694 GCA_021605095.1 Caerostris extrusa
TAACAAATCAATTTATCCTGATTTATTAATGTAACAACACTTAAAAACTCTCTAATTAGATAACTTTGTAACTGACTCAATCAAATAGACTTAATCAATTTCTTTTATGGCATATCACTGATTTTAATTAAATTAAAAGAATGACAAATTGTTAATATTATAATAACACTTACTCCATTAAATATACGTAATAAATTTTAAAATTAAACAATATTACTCTTGTCATAACAAAACGTATGGTATGGTTGCTTGTAACAAGAGTTATGCCATAATATTAAAATTGATGGTATGTCGTAATAGATGGATCTTATTAAAAATAATTGCTTGTAATACGATTCATTATGGCATACCATGAGTTTTATGCTTTCTAAAAGCACCATAGATTCTTTATAGTCTTTTTTTAAGTAAAAAAATCAACAATCCACCATACGCAAGACGGTCCTTTGTGTAGACGTTTATATTTTTATATCCCATTCACTTTTCGTGTGTGAATTTAGAGGTCGCCATGTTATATCACGAATCTCCGGACAATGAGCATTTGAACCATAACCATCTTCCGCAAGTTCATTTGGTGAGGCGATTGACTAATATAGGATTTCCTATCTTGGCTTTTATTGAACACGCTTTGCTGGGTCTCGTGCCCGCTTGTGTAAAATCCTACCCTTGGCCTGATTCACATGGAAAAGAAAAGAAGAAAAATTTTAATCGCGTACAAAAAACGTACCATTTTCTCTCAAATACGTACTGAGGAGAAATTGTGTCAAGAACTGTTGCGATCAAGGACATCATTGTGCGATTTGGGGTTGGATCGCACAATTCAGGAAAATGGAGAAATAAAACATAAAAGTTATAACTTTGTTATATGTCTGTTAACTAACTATCACCTTTTGAAGCAGACATTTTCTTAAAAATTTCAAAAAATTAAAAAGTTTGTTCTCAAAGGCTAAATGAATCATGATAAAGCGATGAGAAAACTAAAAATATAAAAACCACTCCTTTAAATTAAAAATTTAATTTAATAAAAGCAATTACACTGTATTATTATAAAACATTATATATATTCGGTGAAATATTATTATGGTTTTTATTTGCATCAAACCTCAAACATTTTGAATCATTTTTTTTTCTTATTCTAAACTTGTTTAATAGAACATTTCACTTTTCGGCAAATGATCATTAATAAATGTATCTTGATTACTCACTGACTGTGATGATTATGTTAAACGTATTTTATTAATTAAAATTATTTTATTTTAGTATAAGAACTATGATGCCAGTTTTTGTTCTCATTTAAATATTTTCGAAAATTCTAACTATTCAGATAAAAATATTTCATCTTTTAAGACAGTAAAAGTAAAGTGTGTTTTGTTTGCCGCTCTGTGGTCCTTTTTGGATACACTTTAGCTAATTAGACCAGTACCTACAGTTTAGCGGGGATTCTGAACCATTAACAAACAACCATACCACAGCCGAGGATTCGAGCCTGAATCCTGTGATACCAAAGGCAAGAACGCTACCCACTTAAGTAAGACATCGAATTTAATGTTGTAGAACCTATATGCTGTCTATATCACTATCAAATCTCCTCCCTTCTAAGCCGCCTGACAGCCACTTGGCCAGCATTCCAGCTTTTGGTACCCCAGGTTTCAGGTTCGATTGGAATCCTGGTGGTGGCATGGATGTTTGTTAGTAGTTCGGAATCCACGTTGAACTATAGCTCCTGGTCTAATTAGTCTAAAAGTACAAAACGACCATAGAGCGACAAATCAAACCTCATTTCTAAAAGCACTGACTGACACGGACTTCATCAATGAGTTGGAAAACAATACTTCTTGCATGCTATCAACAAAGGTTACCACTAGATCACGAATTGGGTAGAATGAAAATTAATTACATACATACAAAAAAAAAAAAAGACAGAATTTCACCAGAGCAAATGTTACTATTTTAAATCATCATTGTAAGTATTTCCATTGGATATGCTGATTTATTCAGATTGTTGTTAATTTTTTTATTATTGAATTTGAGGACTTGCTTTGCTGTATGTATACGATTTGAATGTTTATTTCCTTTTACAGAGTGTCTTATGTAAGATGAAGCGAATGACAACCATGAAATAAAAATTATACAAAAAAAAAAAAAAAAAACTGAATGTCGAATAAATATATAGATCACGCAAATCGTAATGAGATAACCTGAATTTTGTTGACTATAGGTGTTTGTACCATTCTCAAATGTCAGAAAAAAAAAAAAACTGTTCGTAAGTCATTTGACTTATCAGAAGCGAAGGACGAAAATCGCTTTGACCTTTAGAGAAACTAATGTTATAAAAAAGTGGAATTTACGCTCTTAATTAATGTGGATTAAGAATTTTTTTCTTTAATCCTTATCTGGTGGTTACATTTTTTTTTAACGTCATTCAGTTTAGTACACAGATGGTGTCAAGGTCATATCGAAATAGTTTTTGCGTCATTCTGATACAAATAATTTAACTGCCAAATATCTTTGTACAGGAAAATAATTGCTGTTATTTCTCTAGTACATAGAGAAAATTAGTCTGGAAATAGTGTATTGAGTTTCTAAACCAAGCCATTCCAAAAACGACATTTTATAACTCTAAGGTTTCTTTGTCAACGCATGGGATAAGCACGATACATTTGTCACCCGTAATATCCCCATCTGATTCAAGGAGGTTTGTGGATTGGATTTGTCATTCTACGGTCGTTTTGTATACACTTTAGGCTAATTAGATTGAGACTTACAGTTTAACGCGGATTCCGAAACCACTAACAAACATCCATGCCACCACCAGGATTCGAACTTGTTATTTGTTTCTTGTTATTTTTAATAATTTAATTTTACATTAAAATACCAATTGTGAATAATTAATTTAATTAAGACATTTCTGATTCAAGATATTATCACTCTTATAGATTTAATAAAAAAAAAATAGGATTCAAAATAAAGATAAAAGTTTCTTAATGTTATGATTCATCATCCATTGTGTTGATTGCTCTTATTTTTTTACAGTGTACTATATTTGAAATCTCCATTTTAATTAATTTTTTTTTTATGTATTGGAAATAAAGAAAGACTTTTAAAAAATTTCGAGAAATTTGGACACAACAATTTCAACATCTGCTTGAAAAGTTGCAAATATAAAAGTAAGTTGGATATAAAAGAAAGATTAAATGGAATATAAAATAAAAAAAGAAAAGAATAAACTAAAAAAAAAATCTAATAAATAGCTAATCCTAAGCAAATATTATCCGAATACCTCCTCGAATATAACTCTAGAATTTTGTAATCATTTATAACGAGCAACATTTAGTTTGATTTTTTTTTTTAAATTCAATATTCCTTTTGTAATAAACATAAAAGAATTCAAATGTTTTGAAAAGTTTTGTTACAGGTCAATGCTTTGGCATCTGCTAACGTCAAAAACAAAGGAAAAATTAGATGAACTCTCATGTTTTGCCTCACTAAAATAGTCAGGACAACAATTATTATTTCTAAATAAAATCTTTATATGCCATGGAAAATTCCAGTTCATTTTCTTATATAAAAACAGAATGAAAACACTGTAGAAATATTTTGTAGTTTCATAATCTTTCAATTAAATTGAAAAGCTTTTTAAAAAGAAACAGTTTAACCCCTGTCATAAGTAATCTAATTAAGTTATCAAATTTCGTTTGCATTTGACATTTCTGAAGAAAGAAACAAAATTAGAAATTTCTGCTGAAGTGATCTAACTTCCAATTGTAATCAGTAGTTACGTAAATCCTGCTTTCATATGCCACCATTTTTAAAATTGATCCATTCGTTGAAAAGACAAAGCTGAGGTTAGGAAACTTGTTCTGCAACAATTTTTCTTCTCTTTCCAGAGCATATTTATCGTAACAGTTTCGTTTTTTGAATTGCCTTCGAAAAAAATTGTTTATTTTCTTTCAAGGCCGTTGAATTTAGTCGACATTGTTTATATGCATATTAAATGAAAATAGCTTCACCCTTAATTGTGCATTCTATGCTTCAGAATTTCAAATGCAGAACATGGGTAAATTGTTATCAAAAAATATTTTTTGCATAATTTAAATAATTATAAAATATTCAATTCCTTTAGCTTTCTAAGATATAAAATAATTTTACAAGATTTTTTATATCTCTAATTGTTAAATTATTAAAAATTAATCTTAACTTGCTAATTAATCTTTAAAATTATCTTTTAATTTGCTGAAATACTCTTATATTTTGAGTGATACTTCTAATAAAAATTAGCATAGAACAAAAAAAGAATAATATTGGATAGTTTTGATCTGAAACATATGCTAGTAGAATCTAATATCAATAATTGTGTTTATTTTTTCGGAAAAAACAGTAAATAAATTTTATTAAATGTAATCCATGTTTATTGTGTTTCGCTGAATAATCGTTGGAATCAATCATGCATTGTTCCGGTATGAGTTCCATAATATTGCAATTTCTTGTACTGTTTGCAATTAACTTTACTTGCAATCGCAACTTTTTTCTTGGCGCACTTTGACGAAAAAGATTTTTGACGCTAAATTCCAACGGCCCTTATTCTGAGTTTTTACTAAATACTGATTTGCTACTTGTTATATTTATGAAATATTTTGTCTTTGAAACTACTTTAATTAGCATAAAGATTAAAGTATGGAAAATAGAAAACAATAAAATTTCAAAAATATAAAAATGGTTTAAAACGAAATAGAATGCGTTGAACCAAGTTGGTAATTACAAAAGTTCTTGACATCTGTTCAGAGTTTAGACACAAAAACAGCTTAAAAGAAAGTTTTGTTAAATGGTTTGAACTTAAAACGAAATAAATTTAAAATTGATTATTAAATATAAAAGATTTTATATTGTGGCCAAATCGCCAAATAGGAGCCGTTGGAATTTGGCGACTTTTTATGGCGCCAATTGGGCGGTAAGTTGCTTAATGTGGTAATAAGTTGCCCGGTTTTTTAAAGCTGTTTGTAATTCATTACACTTACAATCGCCATCCGATACTTGGCGCAGTTTGGCGAAAAGATTTTTTGATGCCAATTCCCAACGGACCAATGTTGATTACTAAATATGAGAGATTTTTGTAGTAAAACTGCAGACATTTACATAAAATTTGAGATATAATGCTGCTATCTAAACAGCAGAAATCATCAATGCTCCAATTTTCTCAAAATATTGTATAAGGATCAATTTTACTTATAAAAGCTAATTTAACCATCACTTGATAATATAGATTTAAGTTATCAAATGATAAAAACACGTGTAATGATGATTTAAAATTCGCAGAGGATTTGCAGTTTCTCTTTATTTCTTTTTTTATAATATCTCCCCTCTTTTTAAATAAAATAAATTTAAAAGTACATCGATAACATCATCTGTAATAATGAATACTGAATGGGATTTTAACTGGCAAGTGTACGTGAAATGAATTTAATTAGGCTTGTTATCGTTCATTACAAGAAAAAAATTTACGAATGAGACTTTCCCTCATCTATCGGTATGCCTGCGAAATAATTTAAATTTTATCAAAGCAATAACTTTCAATGATAAAGAATAAAAAGAAGTTCATAGATATCCATAAAGTGAATTTAATATTGAATGGAAAGTTATTTAACCCTCGTCCTGTTTTCAAGTATTTTTCAGCCAATCCTTGACTTAATGAGATAACTAGAATTATAGCTTAAGATAATTAATTGACTTTTGAAATCCATTAACTACTCTAGTTAACATTCACTGGATTCAATGTTGCGAATTTATTATTTTTCCACTGTAGCTTTATTAAGTAGATTCAATTAAATTGAGTTTATTATACTCAAATAATTATCACTAACCCTATATTTTACAAAATAGTAATTTTGTCTGTAATTTTTTTGACATTAGCATAAGATTATTTTATATTTAAATCATTATTATTATATTTATCTATTAGATTTTGAAACTTTCTTTTTAACTTATTTTGTGCTATTTTTTTTTTTTTTAAATAAATGGAGATTTCACGAAACAAAAATTTAGTTAATTTGTAAAAGTTTTCTTGGTAAACAAACAATTCATTATAATATCTAAATTAATAGTGCGCAAAATTTCTACTGCATTTAAGTAAATAAACAAATTATGTTGAAATATACTGCTTTTCATACGTCACATATTTATGTAGCAACTTTGAACAATATTTCAACAATTTATTCAAAAAGTTTCCTCTATTTCTTCTTCATTAAAAGAATATTTTCCTTTACATATTAAAACAATTTAAGATGATACCGATCAGCTTATTTACGGTTATCTCGTCCTATACCCTTCCACTCTATCAAAAATCTCTTCAAAAGATCAATTAAAGTCTGCTCTCAAGAAGACCTCTATAAATCAAGTGTTTCCCAAAAGTCCTGGAAGAATGCCATCCCAAATCTATGTAATGGGCCAAGGCGTAGAGCAGCCGCTCATTTCCGACTAGCCACTGACATGACTGTCTGCGTAAACATCTTTACAGACTCAAAATTGTTCCTTCCCCGATATGCACTCTGTGCAGCTCTGGAGAGGCCATGGACTCCACGCATCTACTTCACTGTCCTGTTCTGAGCAAGACTTTTCTCGCCGAGCAATATTGAGAGGCTAGAGATATGTTAGATTAATGAACTCTGTTTCAGCATGTTTTGTTGTTTTCTCTGTCCCTTTTTTTTTTTTTCGTTGTTCTTTTTTATTGCTATAACTGTTCATAATCTGCCATTGGAAATAAATAAAAAAAAAAGGTTGTCTTAGGCCCAACTCCTGACACAGTGACTAACTTGCAGAAGACTCAGACTTGAATCCGTTGGATGTGCATGAATATTAAATGAAAATTGGGTACATTATGAAAATTATTAGTATTTAGCATTAAATATTTTAACTGACATCGCTATGAACATGTTATTTATATACTCCTTACTGATTTCACTTTGTTTGATGTCGTCTTCTTTCTTTTCCCTTTAGCGTTACTATGACGACGTGTTCCACAATAGCAGCTTTGGGTATGATGCCGCTGAACATGTGGGTGTATGGTCAGTGGCTGGAGACAGGGGCTGTGACCATTCCTTACAGCAAGATGTCCATCTCATTGGCTTCAGTGACCGCCCCCGTCGGTGCAGGCATGTTTGTCAGATGGAAGTATCCTAACGCTGCTCCTTACATCACTAAGGTAAGAATTTTGAAAAAAATATTCTGATTTTTCAAATCTAACATGAATTTGTAAAGATCTAAATTTTTTCCTTATCGACTTATACTAATTAACATAAGATTATATGGTTATCGTTGGCGACAATTAAGAACATTTAGTAAGAAAAAAAATAAGATATATTGATTTTTTTCTCTTTTCGCAGCACAATTCTCCCTTTTACATTTTTACATATTACATTTCAAAAATTTCTTCTCAAAATTGCCATTTGAAACAGCAGGTAGTAAAAAATTTGAAATGATGCCCCTTTTTTGAATGAAAATTTGAAATAATGCTTCTCTGAATTTTGTAATATTTACCCGGAAAAATAACTAGATTTTCCATTATAAGTATTATATTAATAAGCATCATTATGACTCTTTGATACTTTCCAACAGATAGAAACTACTTATATTATCAATGTATGAGTATTACATTGAATGAATATAAACGCGAACAATTCAATTATTAAATTATTTAATTCATGACTGTCTTGGATTGGTTGTCGGACTCCTACATAGATATTTTCTCTAATATGATATGTGAGTAAATGCTACATATGATGATATGATATGCAATGTATCGTATGAATGTGATACGCAATGCCATCGCATGTATATAGGACAGCGTTGGCACCACCATGAAGATTAGAGCAACTAAGTTCTCAACAATTTTTGTCCTGTTTATATATCGGCTATCAGACTCAAAAATATAATAAAACATGAAAAAAAATAAAAGAAAATATTAATTTTAAAATTTTAATATAATATATTTTAATTTTAATATAATATTTTAATATAAATTTTAATGCAATATTTTTAAATAAATTTTAATATAATATTATAAACTTAAATATAATATTATAAACTTAAATATAATATTTTTAATATAAATTTTAATACTTTAAATATTAATTTAGTATTTTTGTTTTTAATTCAAATGTATTATCGCATTGATTGAACTAATATATAATAATTTAAGTATTGAATCTATAATTTCGTAAATAGTAAAAAAATAAAATAAAAAAAAAAAAAAAAAAAAAATTCAGAAAAATTATTTGCATTTTAGAGTTTTAGTAGCAAAATTTCCTTAAAAAAAAAAAAAAAAAAAAAATCAAAATTAAACAAAAACAAGCTACTTAAAATATAAACATATCAGTTCTTTAAATAACAACAACAAATATATACATATATATATAATTACAAAAATAATTTTTACATTCTAGAACTTCATAAGCAATTAAACAAATAAAACAATAGCTATATTACAAAAATATTTACATTGCAATTTCTCAAAACAATAAAAGAAAAGCAACCGAACGTTCACTGAACCTTATCAACTTAGCAATTTTTTCATCATCAGCACGAATTAAGCAGCGTATTTATTTTTAATAACAACGATTAATGTTTTTGCATACTTAAACTGTTTCCATTACGTCCTTCTCCCTTTATTTCCACAACCTTGACACACACCAACTGAGCATTCTCGGGTTCTCATTCATGGATGGTCTGTCGACCGCAACAGGCATGATAGCCAGCTACACAATGTTTTGGAATTGTTACGTGAAAAATCCTTGTGGAATTGGTTTCTTTTTTTTTAATACGTCTCAGATTTCACTTTTCCTCGTGCGCTGTATTTTACCTTAAAAAGCGTATTGTTATTATTCGTTTAAAAGGAAGTTAAGATTTCGTTAGGGGCTGATAGGATGGGACCAGAGTTGAAGTGGTTTGCATTGTACGATATACTGATGTATCAGATGTTCAAGGAAGTCCTTTTATTGATATTTTCCAGAAGGTCTTGAAGAAAGTTGTACGCGTTTTACATAAAATAATTATTTATCATTTTTTATAAATTTAATCGTCTAAAGACATTAAAATTAAACTTTAATTAAGCCTTTTTTAAAGTTTATAATTCATAAATTTAACCTTAATACGGAAATTGACGTAAATATGAACATTTAGTTTTTTCTCTTTTAATTAATTGAAATTATTTAAAAAAGTTATTGGAGTACTATTAATTATGAACAAAATAAAAGTATTTGAGTATAAGTACTGATATTGAAACTCTGTTATAAATATTGTAAAATTAAATTTCTGTAATACTTTTAAAATAATATGGAAAATTCTAGATTTTGTGACATAAATTTTGCTACATTGTAAAAAAAAAATGTGACAAACAGGTATGTCTTGAATGTGTGACAACTCCTTATTCATAATTAACCATTAAAGCTAAATATCCATAAAAGTAGACGATATTTTTCTGTTTCTTTGAATGCTGCCGATGACAAAATATAATTTATAACAAAGTTGGATTTAACAATCCTTGTCAGTTTGTTTGAAAACTACCCGGAAAAACTTTGATATTAATATAAGAAATAGTTTTATTTTGTTATTATTCGTTTAAAGGAAGTTAAGATTTCGTTAGGGCTGATAGGATGGGACCGGAGTTGAAGTGGTTTGCATTGTACGATATATTAATGTATCAGATGTTCAAGGAAGTTCTGTTGATAATTTTTGTTGATATTTTCCAGAAGGTCTTGTAGAAAGTTGTACGCGTTTTTACATAAAATAATTATTTATCATTTTATAAATTTATTTCTCAATTAAGCCTTTTTAAGAAAAAAATAACAAAGTTTATAATTCATAAATTTAACCTCAATATGGAAATAGACAATGTAAACATTTAGTTTACTCTTCTAATTGAAATTATGTTAACAGGAAAAAAAAAAAAAAAAAAGATTATTGGTAATAGTGGAAAACTATTAAGTATAAAAATATTCCTGAACAAAAAAAAATAAAAAGTATTCGTATGCAAGTACTGGTACTTAATCTTATTTATAAATATTGTAAAAATAAATTTATAGAATACTTCCTAAAATAATGAAACTCGGAAAATTCTAGAAGATTTCGTGACAAAAATTGAACTACATTGTAAAAACAAATGTAACGAACAAATATGTTTTGAATGTATGACATTCATAATTAACCATTAAAGCTAAATATCCATAAAAGTATATATATATATATTTTTTCAATTCTTTATCTGCTTCGTTTAATGCTGTCGATGACAAAAGATAATTTATGACAAAGTTGGACTCGACAATCTTTCTCAGCGTCTTTGAAAACTGACCGAAAAAACTTTAAAATTAATATAAGAATTAGTTTTTATTTTGTTGTACGTTTTTAAGAAAAGTGGTGCCCGACTCGTAGCTCAGTGCATTAGGGAGGAGAATCAATCCGCTGGTGACTTTGTTGTAGATAATGTTTCAGAAACCAAGGAGACTCGAGGGCGTTTGTGATGTTCAGCATCTTGCCTCGTGAGTCAGAGTACCTGGTGGAAGTTTTCCCGTTTTTCCCATACGATTCCATACACAAATACGAGGTTGATCCCTCTAAAAGTCCTCCAGGTAGGCACTTCCTCCTTCTTCAGCGTCAGGGGAGCCAGTCAGACTTCTACCTACGGATGCTTCATCACATCAAGCTGACCCCCTACCATGAGACCACACAGGTTCATGAACTTGGTCTAAATGTTGCTGCCTACCAGAGTGGCATAAGAAGCAACAACAATCAGAAAAGTGACGATTCACATTTTATAGAAAATGAATGTGCATCATATGAATCCATATGAATAAGAATACAATATTATATTATGTATCAGTAACGAGTATGTTATGCATTAGTGTGGAAGACGTGTCTATTAGGAGTGTCTTTTTTTTTCATTATGATGAAAGGCCATGTTACGTTTTTATTCATTTAAATTACCCACTAAATAGTTTTTAAAAAAAAAAAATTGAGAAATCTATTTTTCTTTGTTAATCTACCTTGTTTTGAGAATCTAAGTTGATTTGCATACGGTTTTTATATTTTTCAGAGCAATTAAATACTTAGCCTTTTTTCTTTAAACATACTTTAAATGATTTCATCAAAATTAATTGAAGCCTAATCCTTTATTTACGTATATTTAGAAAAGCAAAAACTCTGTTAAGAACATAGTAATTCTAAAAAGTACTTCAATAAATCAATGGATTAAAGCTAGTTGTTTTTGCCCTTTGAAGGATTCCAATGTCAAGTTCAAAGTCAAAAATAGAGTTTAAGTCTTATCAAGGATTTGGGAAATTTTGAAAACATTCCTAGAACACATGTAAACGAAATAATTATGATGTCCTTAACTTTTATTTCGCACACATGCCAATCATTTGATAACTTTTATCAATATAGAAGGTACAATATTTTTTTTCATTGAGTTCCTTCTTAAACATTCAAATCATGATTTTGTATAATTAAGGTCATATTTCAAATATATGCATACATCCAACACTTGGAAATTCTACGCCATTTTGGAAATCCTACTTTTCAAAATGATTAATATTCTCTGTATCCATTGGCTACTGTGGCAAAAGAAAAGAAATTATGAAATGCGGAGGACATTCATTTAAAAAAGTCCAACATATAAAATGGCGAATTACAGCCTACATATGTATCTGGATAACCATCGTAGCAATCATATGATTTGACGATGCAAATACGACCAATTGATTTGAGGACAAAAAAAAATCAGGTTATGGCCAAAACAAAATAGACCATGCTAAATTTTTATTGACCATGCTAAATTTTTATTTTTTTAGGAATTATTCATTTAAATGTCCGCTAAATAATTTTTAAAATATTCAGCTAATTATGCATAAAAATTCATCATCCGTCAAATATGACAGCCTACTTCGTCTGCCTTCTGACATGATAAAGCATAAATTTAATTTTAGATGATATTTTGTCAAGGTCGTAATTTTATCTACTCAAGGAAAATTTGTTGAAAAATAACTGATTTGATTTTTATTAACATAAGTAATCTATTAAACAGCAATAAAAATTCACATATCTATGTGAATAGCTGTTAATAGTTCCATGTGAATAGGAATATCTATTTTACGGTAATAGGGTATCTATTGTAAATATCACAAATAGATATTCTCTCCATTTTGATGTACCAGATAAAACTATTTTCGTTTCAAACTTGAATAGAGACATTATATTTGTATAAAAGACACAAATACTGAAAAAAATGCCATTAAATAACAATTTTAATTATATTCGAAATAGCAATACATTCAACATTATATAATTATTACAACAACATTATGCAATTATTGCAACAACATTATACAATTATTACAACAGCATTATGCAATTATTGCAACAACATTATATTCACGACATTTTACAAAGTTTTTTAAAATTTGATCATAAATGATAACACGGAGCATTTAAATGGTCATTCTCATTCATTAATATTAATTAACACATAAAATAAAAGTGAATTACATATTTTTTCTCCAATTTAACTAATTTTCTCTAACTTATCTCACGTAGATAGTTAATATTCAAGTCATTATTATCCAAAGTGCCATCTAAATACCTACTGGAATATTAAGCTTCGTAAAACAATATAGGACTTGTATAACATTAGTAAAACTTTCTTACGTTGATGACTTAAAATGCAAAATAACAGTAAATAAATTAAAACCGAATCCCGTTTTTCTTTCCATTTTTTCATGTTCGGAATGGTAATGAAGGTGATTTAATTTTTCAATATATATACGCAACGTATTTTACATTCAAACAGCATATCACGGTGATATATTATTGTTTTTTTCTGGTATATCTCTGAAGGAAATCACACGCGATATAGCAGACACGTGTTCACAATTGAACTTCAGATTCGTTGTGCCGAAACAAATTATTCAAGGTGAAGCCAGAATCTTTTAAAATCAGGTTCACCGACGAGTAAATCTGATTCATTCAGTAAACCCTTATAAAATGTTAAATTTTTTTATTCCTCTTATCACATTGTTAGTATATAAACAGTCCCAAATCTTTATTACCCTATCTATTATCTACCCAATCTACCCAAATCTACCCAATCTATCCAAATAAATTATCTACCCAAATTTTTATTAAAATTTTAAACTTTTTTTCAGATTATTAATTGTGTAATTATTCTATCATAGCAATTACTGTATTTATTATGTAGTTAAGATAGGTTTGGTTTGTCGTTCTACGGTCATTTTGTGCATACTGTCGACTAAATAGATCCGGGACCTACAGTTTAACGTGTATTCCGAACCACTTCATCTTCTATTACACCATACAACATCACTGTGCCTAGAGCTGAGTTGCCCCTTTACAGTTTGGAAAATATATGGATGAAAAGTCTGATTGGGCTCTGTGAAGTTCTACGGTCTTATGAGACAGGACCTACGGCTAAAAGTGGATTCCGAACCACTACAAAGCATCCATGGCACCGCCAGAACTCGAACCCAAAACCAGGTACCGAGCGCCAGACACTTAGCCATCATGCCCCGATTCCAAGCTACTAACAAATATCCATGTTACAGCCAAGATTCGAACCTGAAGCACCAAACGCCAGAGCGCTAAGCAATTGGCCATGAGGTCGCTGTGTAGTTAAGAAGGTTTATTTATGTAGTTAAGAATTTATAAAGGGGAAACTATTAGGAACTGTTGTTGAATGGAAGAAAAAGAACTGATATAAATGAAATTATTCTTGAAAAGTGTTTAGAGTGAAGAAATAGAAATAAAAGGAAATTTAAATATTCAGACAAAATTGCTATTAAAAATTTAGATAAATTATTGAATTGTTTGAACTAAATTCTTCTCACAAGATTTTAAATAATAGAAAATTTTTCAAAATTTCCAGAAAATATCGATATGTAGTTAGTACCAGAAAAATATCGATATGTAGTTAGTGCCACAAAATATCGATATTAAGGCACATCTTTTGTATCTAGATACATAAAACTACATGCAATAAGATGCAAATTATTTTGAAAAGTAAATGGATTACAAGACAATGTAATATAATGCCATGATTGTTATTTAGTATTCTTTCTTCTAATAATGAAATACAATTAGTATATTATATAAAATAAACATGTTTTGTAAAGGATATGTATGTATCTTACAACATAGAGAGACATGCACTATAAAACTCAATGGGATAATTGGAATAAATTGAAATTGAAAATATTTATGTGACATTACTATATCTAGGTACATAATGCTAGTTGCTGTAAGTGGTCAGTCTTTTTGAAAATTGAATGCGCCTGAATAAAAATGTAGTAATCTGATATTTATTTACTATTATCTTTTTAATAATGGAATGCAATAACTTTATTTTCTTTGGCAGACTGGCAGTTATGCAGGATTCGCCATCATTTTCATCTGCCAAACCATGGAACTCATCATCTTCCCTGACATCTTCGATGGCATCGGATGGCAGTTCTATGTGGCCCTGGTCGTTCTGCCTTTCATTGGGCTCTCCTAGGCTATGGGCTAGCTTTCATCTTCCGCCGACCACCCCCGTCAGAAAGACAATAGCCATCGAGTGTTCCATTCAGAACATTGGAACGGCACTCACCGTTATTTCTCTGTCCTTCCCTATCGAGGTAAGGCCCATTTCACTTCATTTGCTATCTCGTTTTTGTTTTTCTAAGTACTTATTTGCCTTTTATTTTGACCATGTAATGTAATAATACTCAACAATTGCCTCCATTAGATGCAGAAAAAGTTCTTGCGTTCCCCTGGTTGTATTCTTTGCCCTCTCATCACAACAGTAACAGTGAGCTGTGCTTTTTACCAGCTGTACAAGCGAACTTGCTTCAAGAATAGTTTAGGTTCTTGTGAGAAGAAACTCAATGGATTGGGAGGTGAGTTACAATACTTACCATTTTTTAATGTCATAATCGATATATTTACATTTTTTTTTTTTATGTAAACCTTTAGAATACGAAAAAATAAATTTTACAACATGAGGGATTGAATTTAAGTTCTGCATAATGTTTCAATATGTTTGCTCAAATTTAAAATGATTTGTATGTATTATGAAACCTTCTTTATATTTTAAACACGCAAACGTCTTTATGTCACTAACGACAATTAGACTTAACGGACTGTTATTTAAAAATAAAGATCACATTATATCTATATGAAAATTTACAAAAAAAGATATTAATTTATTTGTTTCACATCTCATATTTTTCATAATCTCAATTTAAACTATTAACTAATATTGGAAAACTGATCTATAAAAGTTCTTTACAAAATAAAAACTATTTCAAACCGTTTCATCGTTGCTTTGATTTTAATATATTATGATTATCAGTGGGATATTATTTATAACGTTATTGCAATTATTATTTACTTTATGATGATTCAAGTCTATTATCAGGTAAAAAGGGGGGAAAACGTTCTTCAATTTCGAAGAAATTAAAAAAAATGTGTAACTAGCCGTAACTATAGTCGTCTAATACATCAAATGATAACTACTTGATTCAATAAGACTGGAACTCTTAAAACTTTTATTCCATGCTACACAAGATTCGCTCTCTTTTTATGAAAATAATGCACGTATAATTCTTCATTTTCATTGCCGCAACAACCTCATGGTGGGGCAAGGCCGTCTGTCCATTGGCAGATTTCGAGACTGGAAATGTTTTCATCAAATGTGTTCATCAATGGTACCTTCGGGACTCGAACACGAAACTTGCGACACCGATCACCAGAGTACTAATCACTCAGCCATCATACACACATATATAGTTTATGTAATTATATCTCTGTGATATATTAATTTTTGGGGTATGGAATGGCCTTTTGGACCAAGAAAGTTTTTTAAACTTGGCGACGCCAAATTTAAATGTTTTTGTTTATACCTTTGATTGGAAAGGTATAAACAAACAGTTAAATTCGAGGAGGAAAGAAAGTTAGAAGCCTAAGATACCGCTTCCTCCCCCTCCTTGGAAGTCAGCGTTCCCAAACGCTGTAGCACAAAAATAATTGAATTTATAAAAATAATTAATAATTTATAAATAATTTAATATTTAATTTATAAATTTGATAAAAGCAAACTTTGAATTTAAAGTTATCATATCGCAAGAGATATACTATATTAAATTGAATTATAATCTACCTTCATCATAACCACATTACGAATGATGCTTATAATCCCTAATAACTATCAATAAAAAGTATTCGCATGTAAACAGTTCACATTATGGATTGTTCTCATTTATCAATAATTTCATTCTATTAACTTTTCGTTTCAGTGGCCATTCCAATGCCAGTGGTGGAGAAGGTGGTGAACGGAAAACCAGAAGAGATGCAGTCTTTTATTCCTCAGGAAAAACTGACGACTGTTTGAGTCTTACTGTTCCTAATATCTGTGATACATTGTTTTTAAAAAAAAAGTTCTGTACAGTTTGTTACTTTTTACTAAGGACATGAGTTGGAAGTATTTGCACCTCGACGAGATTCATGCATAATCTATGATTTTTACAAAATTCTCATTTTCAAATTAATTCTGTGAATTAGATCAAAGTTTGTCCGAGAATCAATGATAGTTATAGCACGATGAAAATTACATTATCTATACAAATGGAATTTAATTTCTTTTCGATTTCATGAGAGGTCCTCTGATGTTAATAAAGAGATTGTTTTGAATAATGACATTAGGCACATTAAATGCACATCTTGATAAAAATTTTATAAAATCAATTTAACATGGTTTGAGACAAGATAATTATCTTATAAAAAACTTTGAATTAACCATGTTAATAATATTATTAGTATAGTTTTGTTAAGATTTCCATTTTTACTAAAGAGTATAAATCTATTTTATTAAAATATAAATTTGTTTTGAAGATTATAATAGGTGCTTACACTCTCTTTTATATTATTATATTTTCAACAAAAAAATAAAATTTTACAATTAAAATATTATAATTACTAAAAGTAGAAATATATTTTTTTAAAATATAAATTTGTCTTGAAGATAATAGGAGGAGCTTAAAATCTCTTTTTTTATTATTATACTTTCAACAAAAAAAAAAAAAAAATAAATAAATAAAATTCTTACAATTAAATTATTAGCATTAATTTATTACAATTATTAAAAAGTAGAAATATATTTTATTAAATATAAATTTGTTTTGGAGATAATTGAGGAGCTTATACTCTCTTTTTATATTGTTATATTTTCAACAACAAAAAAAAAAAATAAATAAATAAAATCCTTACAATTAAATTATTAACATTAAATTATTACAATTTAATAATTAAATGAAATTACAATCCTTAAAAATATGAAGATAATTATAGAGTAACTTCAGCAAACAATGTATTTAAATTTAATTTTTAAACTACATTTTCAAAACAATAATATTATTTTAAACAAAACAACTTTGGAAAGATACTTGTCTTTGAAATTTTGTCACCTACATTCAACGGGAAGATATTTACATCAAATGCTTTTAAGATAATTATTCAAAAACCATTTCTTCCAAATTGTATTATGTGACGCGAATATATATATACGTGTTAAACATCGATTCTTTTTGTAGATCTTCCTAGATTTTTGTAGATATTAGTCTATGAAACCTCAAACTACCAAATATTTCTGGAGTATATAATGTCTATTTTTATGCTTTTATTTTATATAATGTATTTGTTAGTAGAATATTGTCTGTAGAATTCATTTAATAATCGTTTTCGAAGGTACTGCATCGATAACTACTTTTAACAACTATTTTTATATCCATCATACATTTTATCGATTTTTTTATATTTTTTATGTATCATCTATGAAGTATATTGTTAGTTTTTTGACAAAATTTAATTTTGTGGTATACTATAGTTTTAAGAAATGTTTTTAAATTTATCATATATATATATCTAACTACATTTTAACTCATGGTTTATACTTCCTATTAAAAGTGAAAAATACTCCATGCTGTAAGATTTTTTGGCTTTATACTTTTTATGTGTGTACGTTTTGTTAATTTATATTCTGGTAATTACGAGCAAATTGAATGTTTGTGTAATATGTGATATTAAAATACTATTTAGTAAAAAAAAAAACATGTTGTCCTTCCTTTTTATGTATTCATATTTGTAATAAGATCATAAAATACTAATAAGAATTCACTAAAAATTATCATTCCATGTGGATATCTCTAATTTAATACATTTATTTTTCGTAAAGAACTTAAAAATTTTTTTATAATTAAAATATGAAATAAGAAGTGACTGAATATGCTCAGAAAATAAATATCAATTTTTAGTAACTATATAATATAATTTAAAGAATTAATTTTTTATTATCAAAATTTATAAATATGTTTTGATTTCTTATTATCTATAGACAGCTCTATTATGTGTATGGAGATCTCTTTGAAACGAGCTTTTAAAACAAATTTAAATTAAAAACATGAAATAAATGACTGAATATATTCAGAAAATAAATATCAATTTCAAGTAACTATATAATCTAATTTTAAAGAATTAATTTTTATTATTAAAATTTATAAAATGTTTTGGTTTCTTATTTTCTATGGATATCCCTAATGTGTATTCGGATATCTCTAATCTAATACATTTTTCGTAATAAACTTTTAAATTTTTTTTTAATTAGATAGGAAATAAGAAATAACTGAATATGGTCAGAAAAATAAATATTATTTTTTAAGTAACTATATATACTCCAATTTAAAGAATTCATTTTTATTATTAAAATTTACGAAAGACATGTTTTACTTTCTGATTTTCAACAAAATAAAAACTATTTTATTTAAAAAAAAAAAAAAAAAAATTCTTGTGTTACGAAGTTTTATAATTTTAATCAGACATTTTTCAAAATGTCAAAAAATAAAACATTAAATTCTAAAATATTAATTAAATATTAAATTCTAAATATACAATTTAAAAGAATTAATTTTTATTAATAAAAATGTTTCAATAACATGTTTTGTTTTCTGATTTTCTTCTTCAAAATAAAACTATTTTATTTTATACACAAAAAAAAAAAAAAAATCATTTTTGTTACGAAGTTTCATATTTTTAATCAGAAAATTATTTAAATTTTAAAAATAAAATATTAGTCTAAAAATAATAATTAAATATTAAATTATAAGTATATAATTTAAAGAATAAATTTTTAAAATTAAAATTTATCAATAACAAGTTTTACTTTTGAATTTATCTTCAAAATAAAACTATTTTATTTTATACAAAAACAGTAATATAAAAAAATTTTTAAGTCAATTCCGACTTTTTTTTTTTTTTTCACTCTATTGCAGAAAGTCCTTTATAAATAATTTTCATCCTTTCTTTTTTATTTTATCTGGCGCCATCTATTGGTAGAGATACATGCAACTTAAATCTAAAAAAATCTAAAATTAATGAATTAAATTTAATTATTGAATTAATATTTGAAAAAACTGCATTAATATCCAGTGTCATCCACTACAAGATCCAAAAAATCTATTCGAACTTAAGTGGATGAATAAAAGTATTTTATGAACGATTGAAAATTTGAACAAGATATATAGGGAGAGTGTGAGCTAATAGAAGGAATTGAAAAAATCCTTTTGTTACGAAGTTTCATAATTTTAATCAGAAAATTATTAAAGTTTTAATAATAAAGCATTAAATTCTAAAATAATAATTAAATATTAAATTCTAAATATACAATTTAAAGAATTAATTTTTATTAATAAAATTTTTCAATAACATGTTTTGTTTTCTGATTTTCTCTTCAAAATAAAACTATTTTATTTTATACAAAAAAAAAAAAAAAAAAATCATTTGTTACGAAGTTTCATATTTTTAATCAGAAAATTATTTAAATTTTAAAAAAATAAAACTAGTCTAAAATAATAATTAATTATAAGTATATAATTTAAAGAATAAATTTTTAAAATTAAAATTTATCAACAACAAGTTTTACTTTTTGAATTTATCTTCAAAATAAAACTATTTTATTTTATACAAAACAGTAATATAAAAAAAAATTTTTAAGTCAATTCCGACTTTTTTTCACTCTATTGCAGAAAGTCCTTTATAAATAATTTTCATCCTTTCTTTTTATTTTATCTGGCGCCATCTATTGGTAGATACATGCAACTTAAATCTAAAAATCTAAAATTAATGAATTAAATTTAATTATTGAATTAATATTTGAAAAACTGTATTAATATCCAATGTCATCCACTACAAGATCCAAAAATCTATTAGAACTTGTGGATGAATAAAAAGTATTTTATGAACGATTGAAAATTTGAACAAGAAGATATATAGGGAGAGTGTGTGAGCTAATAGAAGGAATTGAAAAATCCTTTGTTACGAAGTTTCATAATTTTAATCAGAAAATTATTAAAATTTTAAAAAAATAAAGCCTTAAATTCTAAAATAATAATTAAATATTAAATTATAAGTATAAAAATTTAAAGAATTAATTTTATTATTAAAATTTATCAATAACATGCATTTCTTTCTGATTTTCTCTACAAAATAATATTTTATTTTATACAAAAAAAAAAAAAAAAAAAAAAACATTTTCTACGAAATTTCACAATTTTAATCAGAAAATTCTTTAAAATTTAAAACTAAAACATTAAATTCTAAAATATTAAATATGCCTTGAAATTTAATGAATTTGTAAGATGGAACTACTTCCCTCTTAATTACAAAAAAGAATGATTTTTTTTTTATATATAACAGTGAAAATTCTTTAGTTATATTACACTTCGTGTATACTACATTTATATTACACTTGTGCTACTTGCACAAATAGTTGTCTTTCTATAAATTAAAAGATATATTTTTGATTCCGAAGCTGTTTATGAGAAGGAATTAATTAACCAATCTACTAATTTATAGTTTCTGCAACTTTAATAGTTGAAATTTTAAATTAAAAAAAAAAAGAAATTAATTTCTATCGATTTGTTTAATGCATTATGCAAAACGCATTATAATTATTTCAACACTTATTTCCAAAATTTTATTACTACTAAAAGTATTAATGCAATGAGCTAATAAAATTGTCAACTAATTATTAGTTTGAGCAACATTAATAGTTGATATTTTAAATTAAAAAGAAATTTCTATCGATTTTTTCAATCAAACTTATTCACTAAGCAATTGCTGAAATATATGCTAATGATTATTGCAAAAAGACATTATAATTATTTCAACACTTATTTCAAAATATTATTATTATTAAAAGCATTATTATAAATATACATTAATCAAATTTTTTCAAAAATAATTTTGAAATAGGTTTTCATAATTTCTGCTATATGAGTTAATTAAATTTCTCAAGAATAATTTAATATTAATTTCCAGAATAAACTCATTTTTACAGATATGCAATCATTAACAAGTTTCAGATAAAATTAATGAACGATATATATTCTACGGTATATTAGGTAATAGTTCCAACTAAGCTTAAAAAAAAAATTGGCATTCGTTAAACCGTCATGTTTTTGTAACTTATATAATATGTCGATAATAGTGAAGATCTTGTGAGAGTAGTAGCTTTTCTTATGTCGACATTTAGTTCTGTGATTTGATATTTAGTTTTGATCTTAGAATGTAAATTGGTATAAAGGAACTTCCATTTTATTTACATTATTTATTCGAAGATAAAATATTGTTTTGTTTTAAGATTCCATTAAAGAAAAAGTTCAATTCTTTATTTGGATATGCTTTTCTTTCAAACCAATCGCTGGTTTTCTCCGATGAAGGGACACACTCACACACACACACACACACACACAAAAATCGAATTTTACACACACATTTTGAATTTTAGATGATTAACAATGCAAATATATTATACAAAGAACTGACCAGTATGTTGTTTTTGTTGTTGTTATCGTATCCTCTGAAATGTACAAGGGAATCAAACATCGCGGTGCTCCCAAATAATACTGGCTATGTTGATTGCCAACTCAGAGTAAAAATCCTCTTCCGAGGGATGGTCCAGTCAATGCATGGAGGCTGCAACAGCTAGGCAATCAAAGGCATGATGGAGAGTAAGATCGACATGAGGGCAATTGCCATATTTTTGGTATTTTTTAACGCCATCAGCAGAAATTTTTGTGGTGCTTCATCCATAAACTTGTCAGAATAGTAGCTGTTCTTCTGTCGACATTTAGTTCTGTGATTTGGTATTTAGTTTTGATCTTAGAAGAAATGATAAGTTTAGATTTTTCCAAGACATTTGCATCTGCAAGGGAAGTAGGAATGGCAGTCTGATCTAGAATTCTGACATTCTTCGCCGAAGAATCTGTAATTTTATTAAATTCCAAATCCACATGAGCAGGGATCCATTGCATTCTGTGCGAGCTGTGGATTTGTTCTGAAAGAGATATAATGTTCAAGATTATACTTGAAAACCTTTATTTAGAGCCTGTAAGACGGAACTTGAGTCACTGAAGGATGTTGTGTGTGATGGAGGATGTCTCAGATAGGCCTCAAATAGCTTTTTGAATGGTCAACAGTTCTCTTATGAAAATTGATAAAATTTTTCCAGCATCGGCAACAATTTCAATTCTTTGCCCTTCGGGAAAAGCAAAACAACTCCGCCACCTCCGTTTCAAAACGTTAAGCCGGATGATCCATCAGTGTAGGCAGTGATGTGATTGTGTGATGAAAGGGAATTTATTGTTTTGGTCCCTAATGCCTTTAGTTTCTCCTTTGGGTCTCTCTTGGAGCAATGTTCAATAAGATTAAGGACTGTTGTGGTGTTTTCAGGCATTGTCCTATGGAATGGAGATTCCTTAGTAATTTTGAATATTGGTTAGACTATAACGATACGATATATTTGTTACACATATAAAAATAGTGAAATACTCAAGTTTGAATGCACCTTTACTGCAGTTTAAAGGAATAGTTTTTCCGTACTAAACACTATCATTGTGCCATACAGTCTGTGAGGAAATAGCAGATAACGATAACTCATCTCAATTATACATTTGCAGTCATGCATAACATCATTAAAACGGTAAAGTTTACATTTTAATAATTTCTACAACATATTATAGGATCGTATATAGTAGATCGATATTATAGTTGTTATCGTACGGCAATGTAGCAAAGAATACAGTTTTCAGAAATTCGATGTGAAGTTTTAAATGCATGTTTTCAGTATTCTAATAGCTCGTGATTAAATAGCTATATTTCGATTTCTAATGACTTTATCTCAAAGTTGTTTTCAACAACTTAAAGTATGATCTTTAAAGTAAGATAGTAAAAAAAAGTCGATTTTTTTCCCACAAAAATTTGTGATTTGAACTGTGTCGATTACCATAAGTTTAACAAAATAAATTCGATATTTAAACAAGGGTTATCTTTTCTAAAAATTGTATTTGTTATTTTACAAATGCCGAACTAAACCATTAATTCCAGGGCTCTCCAGTACTTTTTGACCATGTCCTCATACCGAGAAAGTGCATTACAATTATTTAAATGTTCAAAAGTCATAAGCCGACTAGGGTCACACAAAACACAGTTTGGGGAATCCACCACTCCAATTCTATAGAGGTGGTCATGCAAACATTCATCACCAGTCAAACGTCTAAGCAGAGCCACTGCTGTCTTTCTTGGAGAACTGGAATAGTTCTCTTTTCCCCTGGATCCTCCATATCTATAGCGCGTTTAATCATATCTTGTTTAAGAATTTTCTTAAAGAATCAAGTTAACAAACAATTTAGTCGTACGAAATGAAAGCTGTCGATTAAAGCCTTGCTCTGTCAAAGTTCCTTTCTTAACTACTTTCGTTGCCCATAATTCCATAGTGGACTGGAATCCATTGGAAAGAAATTCTATGTGACAGTATATTAAGCAAAGGAAAATTGCATTTGTAACTTCTGGAATTCTACATAAGCATATATATATATATATACACTCAAGAGCCAAAACATTATGACCACCTGTCAATAACGAGTTGGCCCACCTTTGGCGCGCAACACAGCTTTAACCCGTCTTGGCATGGATTAATACCACCACTTAATACCAGTTAAATACCACTTCCATCTGATCACGTGCCTTCCACGTCATCCAGGCGAGTTCATTGCAAAATGTAGGGGGGGATCATAATGTTTTTGCTCTTGAGTGTATATATATATATATATATATCTTTATTGCTTTTAATGTGGCATACAAATGTATAAGAAAAGAAAAGTAAAAGGATGAATGAATGAATTCATTTTTATAATAATTTCAAAGACTGGATTGCAGTGAAAATTTGCATGTTTGTATTATGTTACACTGCATATTGTGGCAACTAAATCTTCTTAAAATGATATTTTCTTTTCATAAACTTTAGGGTAAAAATTAAACAAATAAGATTACTTGAACACCACATTAAAAGGAAAATTTGTTCAGTATACATCTGATGATGCATTAAATAATAACAAATTCAAATAATTAGTAACGCAAAATTTATCGTTGTTGTCGAATTAAGTAACTAAAATGATAAATGATATGGAAGTATATTTTTTTACCAGTAAAATAAATTAATCGCCATCAAATAATTATTTAAATTTTATACATTTATAGATTTATTTAAAAAGGAATTAATATCACTATTTTTATTTAATGTCAAAAATAAGATTATCTTTATTGAATTAATTATTGCAACATAGATGAAAATAAAATTAATTAGAAGTTGAAATTATAAATTGAATTATCTACTGAATTATGTCGATTTATTTTTCCCTTAAAAGACGTTCTTGAATTATTTAACACACACACAAAAAAAAAAATCATTTGAAATTTAAATATCCCTGATATGCATCGATTTCTAAAATCATGGTAAATCGATTATGCAATCGATATTGTAAGCTCTACAATTATTTATAGGTACCTCCTCTTTCTGATCGGAAGACATTTAAAATTTCCGGTACACCTGGTTCACATTCTAAATAGTGTCAACAAGATGTCCTTCGATTTCACATAGAAATCACCAATTGAAATTATAGACCCTAATAAATTACCATCTAATAATGATTATTTCTTATAGTGTGCGCTGTATCTAGTGTGACATTACGTAGGGGTCGAGTCCTAGTTGTATAACTTCGTGTCAGTAGTATGATGAGGAGAATCGCTAATTCGAAAATTCCATTCTCTGTCTCAAGGCCGGAAATCGCGTTCACGGTCAAAGTTAAAAAAAAACAGAGAGAATTATGTAATAAGGCAGCTTTTTTCAGGAAGACTGGTAGGTGACGGGAACAAAACACTGTATTTATTTCAAAGATACTCATTAAATGATGGGAACATTCGGTTAAAGTTAGATAATCATTTTTTTTTTTTTTATGGAAATGTTTTATCGTTTGGTTGTGATTGGCATGAGAAACGATTACAAAAAAAAAAGTACTACAACTTTCACTAGCACGGAATATTTGAGTTTTAAGTTCTTTTTTGCAACACAATTACTAAGAGGTTTCTGAATTAAATTATTGGCTAATTCACTTTTCATTAGAAGGTTAAATTTGAAACTAGAATGTATACATTATCTAATATTACAGGAAGTGATAAATGTTTGTGATGATGTAATTTTCACTCGTGAATAAATATACAAAACTGATTTTTTTGCCAAAATATATCGTTATAGATTTTCTAGAATTAAATTGTTAGTTTATACTTATAAGGAATAATGAAAAGTGAGGTAACTAAATGGAATATGTATAAATTTGAAGCTATTTTTTAAGGTGTGATTTATTTTCTTTTAGGAGAATTGTCTGTTGAAAAACAAATTTCGCAAGTGAAAATTATAAATATTCAATGGTTTCTATAATAAGATATACGAATGTTTGTCTTGAATATTCTAATATCTAAATGTAAATGGATTTGAAAATGAATTGATAGGCAGAATTCTCTCTGGCTTAGAAAATTAGGGGACAAAGATTAAATATTTTTTTAAAAAAAGTTTTATTGGTATAATTTTAGTTAAAAATAAACAAATATGTAATACTCGTTGGAAATACAATATCTCCTCTTTATAATACATGTCAGATATTTGCAGCCTTTTTATTTATGAAATAATAATAGAAAACTCCTCAATTATATCATGCTTTTAGCATTTCGCGACTTTCTATCATCTTTCGACATACGTAATATTGTAAAAATGTATTTAAAAAATTTTATTGAATTCCTTCTATTAGCTCACCCTCTCCTATATATATATCTTCAAATTTCCAATCTTTAATAAAACGCTTTTTATTTATCCATTCAAATTCAAATACATTTTTTTTTGAACTTGTAGGGGAGGACACTGGATGTTAATACAGCTTTTTCAAATATTAATTCAGTAATTAAATTTAATTAATTAATTTTAGTTTTTTTTTAGATTTAAGTTGCATGTATCTACCAATAGATGGCGCCAGATAAACTTTAAAAAATGAATGAAAATTATTTATAAAGGACTTTCAGCAATAGAGTGAAAAAAAAAATAGGAATTGACTTAAAATTTATTTTTTTATATTACTTGTTTTTAATATGAAAACATCTATAAAATCAGAATGGGTAGCTGGTTCAGAATTTGTTTGGCTTGTCAATCTACAATCATATTTCGCACACTTTAGGATGATTAGATCAGGAGCTACAGTTTAACGTGGATTCCGAACCACTAACAAGCATCCATGCCATATCCAGGATTTAAAACCTGAAGCCTGTGGTACCAAAGTCCAGAACGCTGGCCAATAGGACATCAGGCAGCGATTCAGGATAAGAGCGTCATGTTTTCGTGTCCAGGTTGAAATGTTAATAACTCCAAATCTATATATAATTTAGTCGAAGAGAAGTAGTAGAGGAAGGTTGAAAGATTCTAATTTGAGGGAAAGAAGCCTCGCACCATGTAGCAGGAACGAAGTTGACCTAGAAGTCGGCGAGGAACTCTCAGTTTCGGCAGTTATATCTCAAGATCAAGCATGTTACTGGAGGTACCAAGGGTTCATTTAAAAAGTGTTGGTGAAATCTGACTCAATATAAAAATTAAAATCAGCAATAAAATTTATATATGTGTGAAATCTAAAAATAATAAAAACTTTGGTGAAAGTTTATAATCTCAGCTTATATGAAACCAAGATGGACCCAAAATTCGAGAAAACATATTGGAGAAAGGTAAAGGGACTCAAGACGAATCCAAAAAGCACCAAAAGTTCATATACAGATACAGAAAACGCGAACACAGAGCTGGGGCTAAAGTTTAGAGAATGCGCCAAACTCGAATAATAGGAGTGACGTCATAGAGTCAATTGGATATGAGTGATGTAGAGCATATTGTAACTGTAGAAGAGCCGATTATACTGCTATATATAGAAAAGCCCTACTTTTATTATGGACTGATTCTTTTTGAAATAAATCAGTTTATATGATATTCGTTCGGTTTTAAAAAATGTCAACACCATTCATTCATCCATTTCTTTCCTTATTTCATCCGCTCCTCCTGAAAATTTGTTTATATACATGTTTTTCAATTCCTTCTATTAACTCACACTCTCCCTATAAATATCTTGTTCAAATTTTCAATCGTTCATAAAATACTTTTTATTCATCCACTCAAGTTCAAATACATTTTTTCTGAACTTGTAGGGGGATGACACTTGATGTTAATACACTTTTTTTCAAATATTAGTTCATTCATTAAATTTAATTCATTAATTTTAGTTTTTTAGATTTAAGTTGCATGTAACTACTAATAGATGGCGCAAGATAAACTTAAAAAAATGAATGAAAATTATTTATAAAGGACTTTCTGCAATATAGTGAAAAAAAGTAGGAAATTGACTTAATTTTTTTTATATTACTTGTTATACATTAAGACAACGTCATCAACCAGAGTGCTGCACCTCCTCCGATTTTTGCCTTCACTGATAATCAGAATCACATACTGATAATATAAAACTTATAATGAAGAAAAATACTGCAAATAATTAAATATTGGCTAAAATAACATTTAAAATAATTGCAATTGCATTTAAAATTGTGTCTGATACCTAAGTTACATTGTGATAAATAACAATAACGTCATGGAGGCAATTGTATATAAGTGATGTGGAGATATTATAAACTATAGAAGAGCCCATAGATTTTTATTTAAAAAAGAAACAGTTTATATGATGATCGTTCAGTTTCAATAAATATCACCATTATTCATTCATAAATTTCTTTCCTTATTTCATTCACTACTCCTCCTGCAGATCTGCCCACATAAGACATAGAACAGAGTACTGGGACTCCTTTTTTTTTTCAATTCCTTCTATTAGCTCACACTCTCCCTATATATATATATCTTGTTCAAATTTCCAATCGTTCATAAAATACTTTTGATTCATCCACTCAAGTTCAAATACATTTTTTAACTTGTAGTGGATGACACTGATGTTAGTACAGTTTTTTTTCAAATATTAATTCAGTAATTAAATTTAATTAATTAATTTTAGTTTTTAGATTTAAGTTGCATATATCTACCAATAGATGGCGCCAGATAAATTAAAAAAACTGAATGAAAATTATTTATAAAGCACTTTCTGTAATAGAGTGAAAAAAAAAAAAGTAGGAATTGACTTAAATTTTTTTTTTTTTTATAGTACTTGTTTTTTTTGCTTTCACTGATAATTAGAATCACATACTAATAATATAAAAAAGTTATATAACAATGAAGAAAAATACTGTACATAATCTAGTTTATTGGCTAAAATAAAATTTAAAAAAAAAAATTAAATTGCATTTTAAATTTAAAACTGAAAATTGTGTCTGATACCTAAGTTACATTTTCATAAAATATTAAATTTTAATAAGTAACGTTTTTTGTTTGTATTACATCAATTAAAGACCTTTCCTCTTTAAAAATATACTAAGATAATAACTTAAAAATATTTTTGTAATTTTTTTTTTCTAAAAACACATGTTAAGAATTTAAAACTCTTTTTGTTTAATTTGTTAATGAAGTATACATTAATAATGTAATTAGTGAATATTGATAATCATGCCAGTGCATATCCATAATCATCACAATTTTATGTTCCGGATATTGATGAATGAACTGAGTTTGTAATAATGCATTTTTACTACAATAAACAGCTTCAATATTCTAGGAAGCAAATAGAATATTGAAGAACATATCGTTTTTATTCAATTCCTTCTATTAGCTCACACTCTCCCTAGGTATATCTTGTTCAAATTTTCAATCGTTCATAAAATACTTTTCTTATTCCTCCACTCAAGTTCAAATACATTTTTAAAACTTGTAGTGGATGACACTAGATGTTAATACAGTTTTTTCAAATATTAATTCAGTTCAAATAATTAATTAATTTTAGTTCTCTTTTAGATTTAAGTTGCATATATATCTACCAATAGATGGTGCCAGATAAATGTAAAAAAAAATGAATGAAAATTATTTATAAAGTACTTTCTGCATTATAGTGAAAAAAAGTAGGAATTGACTTTTAAAAACATTTTTTTATGTTACTTCTTGTTGTACGTTATTGTGCTATTAAGCATCTTTAATATTCTGGATGAGATATGCAGACTTCTGAGATTCACAAACTACATACACACACACAAATACATAAACAATATATTTATATATAGCACAAAAGTAATTATTAAATTGATTTTTATTCATCAATTTTTTTTAATATTTTAACCTGAAAATGTTTGTTTACTGACATATGTTAATTCGAATCAGGTTGTTCCTTTTAATGCAATATCCACAGCTACTTTGTTGAAAGCAATTTTAAAATGGGACATGCTTTTGACGATTTCATAAAATCAAAAACAAACAATGGTCAATGGCTATTATTTTTAATAACCAACAAAAGCGAGTTTTTTTCTTATAAATAAAAATAGCATATAATTAAATAAAAAAAAAATAACTCAGATAGCGATAGTACATTCAAGTTAGTTTATTATAGACAAAAGTTTCAATTGCTTAATTTGCATTAAACTAGAATATATTGAACAAAACTTTTATTAAAAATGCTTAATTTATTCAATTCCTTCTATTAGCTCACACTATCCCTATATATATCTTGTTCAAATTTTCAATCGTTAATAAAATACTTTTTTATTTCTTCACTCAAGTTCAAATACATTTTTTTAACTTGTAGTGGAGGACACTTGATGTTAATACAGTTTTTTTTAATATTAATTCGGTAATTAGAGTTAATTAATTCATTTTAGTATTTTTAGATTTAATGAATGCAAATATTTACCAATAGATGGCGCCAGATGAAAAAAAAAAAAGTTACTAAAAAATGAATAAAAATTATTTATAAAGGACTTTCAAAATATAATGCAAAAAGTAAAAGTAGTTGACTTAAATTTTTTTTTTTTTTTATTTTACTTGTTGATAAACTAGCATATGTTAATTCGAATCAGGTTGAGCATTTTCATGCATTATCTGGCAATATCCACAGTTACTTTTTAAGAGCAATTTTAAAATGAAACATGCTTTTGGCTATCCTATAAAATATAAATCAAATGTTCGTCAATGCCTATTATTTTTAATAATCAGCAATAATGAGTCTTTCGCTATAAATGAAAAATATAAAAAAATGATAAATGCGACACTAAATCCAAGTTACTTTATTATTGGTAAAAGTTCTTATTCCTTAATTTGCAATGAATTAGAATACATTGTATGAAATATTTTTTTTATAAATAAATGTTTAGTTTAATAACAAACTTCAGACGAATTGTGTTCCTTTTGTTTTAATTCTTCACAAAAATCTTTCGAAAAATTATTATATGACTTTAAGTATAATTTATGAATCTGACAGCAAGATTTATATCCGCAAGTTATGCATTAGTTCCACTGAAGATGATAGTTAATTTGAATGAATACATTTTTAAACATTGTTACTCATAAAAGTCATAGGATGGTAAAAATATTGCAAAGAACTGGCTGGTGTGGAATCTTTGTCACACCAATCTTTCAGCCACACATCTAGCAAGTTCCCGTAGACTCTAGTAGCTTCTTCTCCACATATGACGTAAGACAGTTGATGCGCGAGGCATCTTTTGTAGTTGTCCAAAGCATGACAGCGCTCAGCTGGAGCTACCTGCATTCTCAATACCTCCTTCCAAGTTGTGATCCAGTCGAAACCATAGTTGGTACAGTTGGCGATGACACTTTTAGCTCTATGCAGACAAACTGAGTTCAGAAGAAGTTCTGAAATTTATAAAATGAAATGTATATATATAAAGAATTTTAAAAATGTTCTGTATTTGTAACTAGCAGATATAGTCCGGTGTTGGCCGGGTTGCTTAAAATAAACCTTTTTTTTTTAGTTTTGGTAAATTTTATTAAGGAAAAAAGATCAATAAAAATGGCAGATTATCTTTTGGCAAATTGTAAAGGAAAATTTATTTTGAATAATTATTTCTAATTAAAAAAAAAATTTAACAAAAAAAATATTTAAAAAAAACAAATGAACTTTAAAAATTTACACCAATTTTTAATTACAAAAACTTTTCTAATAGCATAAAAAACTAGAGACGCTAGGTATTAAACTAATTAGTTTTCATAAAAAATAACAATTACAAAAATATTTCGAATAGAATGTTCTGTCTAAACCTCGCAATTGATTCTTATTTATTAGGTTAAATTTTTATATTTTGAGAGAGACTTATGATCTTCCAGTTCTATAAGACTAAACAAAAAGTTGAGGTGAACTAAGAGCTTCAGGATTCTCATATTTCTGCGGATGTTGAATTTGACTGTCAACCTTATAATGACTAAATAATATATTTATAATTTAAAAATCAATGTAGACTACCTAAATAAACCATGTTGGACCTTTCTGAAACAGGCGATGATTTTTGTTTACAGAATACGGTTGTCAGCCCTATTTTTGTCATACTGAGCCAGGACCTACGGTTTAATGTGAATCACGAAAGACTACAAACATCCATGGCACAGGAAAGACTTGAACCCAAAAACCTGTAATACCGAGAGCCAGAGCATTAATCACTCGGTCATCATGCCCCAAGTATAGACTACCACACACAATTATTTTGGAGATACACATAACTATGTTTCCTTATTCCATTAAAAACATGTTTACACGTAATAAACTAAAATTAATGGACTGAATCTGCAATTTTCAATTAAAGATTAATTTACAATTTTTCAAAGTAAATTACTAATTATTATTTATCATTGAAGCAATATCTTAGATTTCATGAATGGAGTAAAATCTGCCGTAAATTTTACAACTGACGTCTAACACCTAAATTATGAATTATAATTGATTTTTACACGATTTTTTATAATGGATTTTTTTTTTTGAAATTTTGACAGTTAGAAATATTAAATGTATTTTGAAGATGATTTCCTTTGATTGTAAGAATGAGTTACTAATTTGAGTGACATTTAATTTACTTAAAAAGTGAAATAAACAGAAGTTAATAAATTCTTAAGCATCTGCAAATAATATTTTACAAACATTTCAGGGAACATACTTATAAAAATTTTAAATATTATGTTTAACTAGGAGAGTGGTCACCAAAACGATCGACATATTGTTATTAGGGACTGATTTGAGGTTCAGTCAGTAAAACAGTATGACATCAAATATTTAAATCACTTAACTAGCATTACCTCCAATCTGAATCACAATGAATAATAATATAAGCTGTATATAGAATTCCATGGATATGTATATAATTCCGTTTAGAATTCCAAATTCCACTCTTTAAATCATACATTTTGAAAATTTTATTTCAAATTAATAAAAAGTCAAATACCCTCACACGTATTACGCATGTAAATGAACGTATGTGCATTTATGTGTGTTTGTTCCAACATAAATTAAAAATTAACTTAGCATCCTAATTTGTTTTCACTGAATTCTCTAAATTTTCTATTCGGTTATTTGACATGTAGTCTCGAAGATCTCGAAATCAAGTACATCTCGAAAAAAAAAAAAAAAATATTATTATCCATATTATTATACATATTTTTATAAAGAAAACTTATTATTTTGTGCTTAGAATTATTTGGTGGTGTGATGGCTTCATTTTAGAAATTTTCTGGGCATTAAAATGGAAAATTTCTTCTATTTTTAAAAACAGTTATAGGATTCCTTTTTTCCAGTTCTCAAATTTTTCCAGTTCTTGAAACACAGGTTTGCCAGTTCTCAAACCTATGTTTGTTTCCAACCAAAGTTTCAACCCTACTACAGCCAGTTACAATACAGCTGATCCACCTGCACACTACACTATTTCAAAACAATAATTGTTTTAAGTGTGAGAAAAAGATGGTTAAAAAATGAGAATGAGAGCGAAAACAAGAATTTATAAATGTATAGTTGGAATATATTATTCAATCTGAAAGTAAACAAACATCATCCAATGATTAGAATAAAACAATCTAAAAACAAATATTTTCAATGTTTTAAATGTTAATTAGGATATGAATTCTAACAAAAGGAATTTTTATAGCACAAAAAAATATTTTACCTTTGAGGGCCCTAGTAGAATTGGCACAGAGATAGGAATGAGTGGATTCAAACATGCGCATCAACCTGGAGTATCTTTCAAGTTGCCAGTAGGTGTCGCATTCCCCCAAAAGGGTCTTGTAGCAATCATGGAGAGCAGTAATATCTCTGTGAAAATATAATTCAAATTAAATATATTCATAAATCATCGTCAATACGAATTGAAAGTGATATTAAATCTTCTGAAAAATACATACTACTGTACTCAAAAAATAAAACCAATTTTCTTTTACATCCGGGCATATGGAATCTCAATTTTTTTTTTCTTTTTACTTTTTAGGACGTTGGCACTGTCCTGATATCTGTATGAAATTTGACGTCAAAATATTCATTAGTGTTTGAGTTACGCTTGGCTTTGTGAGACGCTAAAACTGATTCCGGCGATTTTTGAAATGCCTGAATTAATTGAGCAAAGAACTTGCATTAAATTTTGTTTGCGGAAACGTATAGAATGTTGCAGAAGTGGCATTCGGTGAACAAACTATATATCATTATTTTCTTGTTTGAGAAAATGAATGATACAGAAATTAACCACAACTGAAATTTTCGGCATTAAATATAATTTTGTTTATGGCTTTTCTTTTTTTCATTGGAGCAATAGCCTCATGGTGAGCCAAGACCGTCTCCCCTACTGGCAAATTCGAGACAGGGGATGTTTTTTATGGGGTAAGGTTGTCAGCCTTATGCCTAACTCTCTACAGTTATATTAGACCAGGACCTACGGTTTATAGTGGATTCTGAACCACTATAAACATCCATGGCACCATCTGCATTCGAACACCTACCACCAGAGCTGTAGTCACTCGGCCACCAAGCCCTTATGCTTAGGACTACTAACTACTACTACTATTACTACATCACACCACTGTGCCTAGAGCTGAGTTGCCCCTTTACAGTTTGGGAATGATGTGGATGAGTGATTGGGCTCTATGACGCTCAACGGTCATAGACCGGGACCTACAGCTGAAGTGGATTCCGAACCACTGCAAACATCTATGCAGTGGTCAAACATCAAACCCGAAACCTGTTGCACCAAGAACCAGAGGGCTAGTCACTCGGCCATTAGGCCTCTATGTTTAGGGGAAAGAAATTAAAATTTTATTTATGTTTCTTAATTACTTAGCTTCTGTATCATTTTGGGCCTGATGGGCCAATTGGCTAGCACTCTGGCCTTTGGTACTACAGGCTTCAGGTTGCGGTGACATGGATGTTTGTTAATGGTTTGGAATCCACGTTAAACTGTAGTTCCTCGTTTAATTAGCCTAAAGTGTGCACAAAATGACCGTAGAGCGGCAAGCCAAACTTATCTGTATCATTTATTTTTTTATTCAGGAAAAAAAAATTGTATGGTTACACTCTATTTTTCGTGATAATTTTGTATAAGGAACATCACGTTATCTACTGTTATTGAAAATTTTGTTTCGATTCGAAATTATCCAATCAAATTTGAAATTTGTTACAAAAATCATAAATCACAATATTTTAACAATTTAAACGTCATATAGTCAAATTAATATTTTTTTTTTCCTCCTATAGAATATACTATATTTATTCCTTCTGTAGTTTTGAAATGAAGAACTTCGATGAAAAACAGATTAAAAAAGGTTCTGCTTATATCAATAAAAGAGAAAAATAACGAAATATTATTAAAATATTTCATTCGATGTTTCTCTGCATATACTATATACTACATATTTACTATAGTACTTTTTTACGTATGCTATATACATTTATCATAATATTTTTTACATATAATATATACTACATATGCTATTATTTATATTTACTAATATTAGGTAGAACTATCTGATATTAGTAAATATAATAATGTGGCAAAGACTTAATGAGAAATATTTACAACAAAGAATGTAAAATTATAATTCAAAAATATTCTACAGTATGATGTTGAAAATATTATAGACAGCATCGCAAACTACTTTTTCATCATTTTATATCTTCAAAATAGCCATATTAGCAAAAAAAAAAAAAAAAAAAAATTTCTAATTTTCATATAAACTCTGGTGGTTCTTTGCTTTCAGAAACAAGGAGACTTGATGACGTGACAATCCGTGTAAAGCATCTCGCATCGATAGTCAGGTTACCTGGTGGAATTTTCAGAGTTTACTCCCACACGACACTCAAATATAGGGCAGTTATACCAGAATTCCAACTGGAAGGCATCCTCTTCGACTTATAATCCATCGGTGGGCTGTTCGTGACATACATCAGTAGGATATACATATACATACATCAGTGGGCATTTATACATATATATATTCATCTAATATATAATTAAATAAATAAAGTAACGGTAATAAAAGTACAAGTAAATATATATTAAATCTGAATAACCAAATATTTTTAATGTGAAATTGAAATAACAAATAAATAAATATTTTTTATCAAACTATCAACAATCGGCCTTTTCGCAACACTTGTTAGCATTTTTAAGGAGTTGGTCTTAATTCCATATTGAAACGAAAGGTCAAAATATTAATTAAACATTAAAATGTAAGAATCGACACCTTTTTTTCTTGGGCGAACTCATCAATTTTTTTTTTTTTTTTTTTTTGATAAAATAAAATCACCCATATTGAGGCATTACATACCTGCATATGTTGTATAAATCTGGATCTTCTAGCAGAACTCTTCCACGTCTTCTGCTTTGTACAATAGTTTCTATAAAAGGGAAATCTTTTTCCAAGTAAATATTCAGACAAATATGCAAGGCTTTTGAAGTTGGATGGCAACTTTGGACGAATGTAATGGCACCTATAACACAAAGCAATTAAAAACATCGAATTGCCAAATGTTAACATTTAAATTTAAAACATTTATCTGCAAATAAAATTAATTGTTTAGTGTTAACTTTTAAGTAACAATTAGACACATTTAATTTCTAATTGTTAATGTTTGAAGGTAAAGCATTTAATTTCTAACTGTTAACGTTTGAGGGTAAAACATTTAATTTCTAACTGAGGGTATAACAATTAATTTCTAATTGTTAATGTTTGAAGGTAAAGCATTTAATTTCTAACTGTTAACGTTTGAGGGTAAAACATTTAATTTCTAACTGTTAACGCTTGAGGGTATAACATTTAATTTCTCACTGTTAACGCTTGAGAGTATAACATTTAATTTCTAACTGTTAACGTTTGAGTGTAAAACATTTAATTTTTAACTGTTAACGTTTGAGGGTAAAACATTTAATTTTTAACTGTTAACGTTTGAGGGTAAAACATTTAATTTTTAACTGTTAACGCTTGAGGGTATAACATTTAATTTCTCACTGTTAACGCTTGAGAGTATAACATTTTTCTAACTGTTAATGTTTGAGGGTAAACATTTAATTTTCAACTGTTAACGTTTGAGGGTAAAACATTTAATTTTTAACTGTTAACGTTTTACATTTTTAACTGTTAACGTTTGAGGGTAAAACATTTAATTTCTAACTGTTAACGTTTGAGGGTAAAACATTTAATTTCTAACTGTTAACGTTTGAGGGTAAAACATTTAATTTCTAACTGTTAACGCTTGAGGGTATAACATTTAATTTCTAACTGTTAACGTTTGAGGGTAAAACATTTAATTTTTAACTGTTAACGTTTGAGGGTAAAACATTTAATTTTTAACTGTTAACGCTTGAGGGTATAACATTTAATTTCTCACTGTTAACGCTTGAGAGTATAACATTTAATTTCTAACTGTTAATGTTTGAGGGTAAAACATTTAATTTTCAACTGTTAATGTTTGAGGGTAAAACATTTAATTTTCAACTGTTAACGTTTGAGGGTAAAACATTTAATTTTTAACTGTTAACGTTTGAGGGTAAAACTACATTTTTAACTGTTAACGTTTGAGGGTAAAACATTTAATTTCTAACTGTTAACGTTTGAGGGTAAAACATTTAATTTCTAACTGTTAACGTTTGAGGGTAAAACATTTAATTTCTAACTGTTAACGCTTGAGGGTATAACATTTAATTTCTAACTGTTAACGTTTGAGGGTAAAACATTTAATTTTTAACTGTTAACGTTTGAGGGTAAAACATTTAATTTCTAACTGTTAACGTTTGAGGGTAAAACATTTAATTTCTAACTGTTAACGTTTGAAGGTATAACATTTCATTTCTAACTGTTAACGGTTTAGGATATAACATTTAATTGTTAATTGATTGTTCTTTTAATTATGAATACAATTTTTGTAAATATATATAAGTATTCAATATTTTAATCTAAGAATTTTTTATTGCTTTTTTAAAATTATGTCTTTTAACCAAATCACAAATTATTGGGCAATATTTCTTTAATAAATACTTCACCTCAACTTTACAAAATATTCCATAATTTTTAAAAATATTTTTGCATAATACATCGAATGAAAATATTTATTTTAATTTAGAATTCTAAAAAAAAATTAATACAATTTTTACATGTAAGTTATTAAAATTTCAGTTAAATCAAATTTTATATTATTTATGCAATAACAAGATATTGATATTAAATTTGATTACTACTGAAAAAATATTTTGTCAGTTAAAGTGAATCTGTATTAAAAATTAAATTAAATGTGATATTTTGGGTTACAATAATTAAAATACACAAGCCTTATGAATGTACAAATATTATATAAGTTTGTCCGTTTTATAGTATTAAGTACATAAAAATAAAATAACTATATCATAACATTAATATTCTTATACACATAAGGATTTTCTTTTAAGAAAAAAAACCATAATATTTAAAATATTTAAAAATATATTTAAGAATAAATAAAGATATTTAATAATAAATAAATATATTTAACATAATATATAAAACGGATTTGGATAATATATTGAACGCAAATATTTATTTTAATTTAGAGTTCTAAAAAAAAATAATAATAAAAATTTTACTCATAAGTTATTAAAATTTCAGTTACATCAAAACTTTTATATTATATAGACAATAACAAAATATTGATATTAAATTTGATTGTTACTGAAAAAAAAATTTGTAAATTAAATTGAATCAGTATTAAAAATTAAATTAAAAGCGATATTTTGATTATAATAATTAAAATAAACAAATCTAATGTATGTAGAAATATTATATACCCCATTTTAAAGTATTAAATGCACAAAATAAAATGACTATATTATAAAATTAATATTCCAATATACATGGAACTTTTCTTTTTAAGAAAGAAGAAAATTATAATATTTTAAATATTTTAAAAATATTTAATAATAAATATATTTAATATTTAATAATAAATAAATATAACATATTTAAAATATTTTTGGATAATATATTAAATGCAAATATTTATTTTAATTTAGAATTCTAATAAAAAAACTAATCAAACTTTTACACTTAAATTGTTAAAATTTCAGTTACATCAGAACTTTATATTATATAGGCAATAACAAAATATTGATATTAAATTTGAATATCTCTAAAAAATAATTTGTAAATTAAATTGAATGTATTAAAAATTAAATTCAAAGTAATCTTTTGGATTTTAACAATTAAAATACACAAAGCCTAATGTATATAGAAATATTACATATATATATACCCGTATTAAAGTATTAAATACATAAAAATAAATTAACTACACCATAAAAATTAATATTCCTATACACAAGAGAGTTTTCTTTTAAGAAAAAGAAAATCATAATATTTAAAAAATCTTCAAATATTTAATAATAAATAAATATATATAACACAATATTAAAATATTTTTGGATAATATATTAAATGAAAATATTTATTTTAATTTACAATTCTAATAAAAAATTAATACAAATTTTACACATATATTATTAAAATTACAATTACATCAAAATTTTATATTATATAGGTAATAACAAAATATTAATATTAAATTTGATTGTTACTGGAAAACATATTTTGTAAATTAAATTGAACCAGTACTTTTATCAGTATTACATTGTTTTATCAGTATTGTGTATTTTAATCAGTATTGTTTTTTAAATAAAAAGGGATGATGAGGGATGATGAGGGAATATGAGGGGCTATAATAACTAAAATACACAAATCTGATGTATGTATAAATATTATATACGTATGCTCGTTTTGAAGTAGTAAATACATAAAAATAAAATAAAAATAACTATACCATAAAGTTAATATACAATACACATGGCAGTTTCTTTTTAAGAAAAAAGAAAATCAGAATATTTTAAAAAGCCAAAGTAGCATGTTTAAAATTAAGTTATGACCCTTATTTACAACGTCTTTTATAAAAACGCATTAAAAACTATCAACTTTTTAAAGTTGATCATAATCATTAAACAATATTTTCTTAATTTGCATCTATTAATATGGATAAATTCTAACCGCAAAATTTAAATTTCTACGATTCGTTTCAGAATCAAACAAAACAACTACTTAATCTAATTCGGATAAACAAAAATCTTAACCTACCATTCAAACATAAGACAGCAGTCGAAATCACTAACATCCTGTTGAGGAATTGGATTAGTGCCATATTTCAACGTCTTAAAAATAAATATTTGCTTCTTCAAGTATTTTGTTATAATGATCTTAAAAATAATCCGGGTGTTTTTTCAAAATTGTAAATCATTAATCGTTAACTAAACCATAGTGTGAAGAATTCGCCATTTTTTTTTTCAGAAGATTTCGTTCTTAGAACGTGTCGTTAATGAAGAATTCTTCTAGAACGAAAACATGCGGAACAAATGTGTCGTAAATGTGACATCTTCCGTATCCGTTTCCCCTCTCTGACTGTTAGTGGATAAAAGACATCGTTGTTCGTTCTTTTATTTATTTCTTCTCTCATTTGATGACTATGATTAAGATTTAAAAAACAACAAACATTAAAAATGGAACAGTATGCTGATAATTATTAATTATGAATGAAATTATTTATGGTAAAAGTAAATAATATTTTCCATCTATTTAACACATAAAATTAAATGTTTGTATAATACTGTAACGTCTTGGCCTGTATTAGATCGGCTTCAAGAAGAGGGCCGCTTTCAAGTTCATGGGAACACTTTAATTTTTATTTGCAAGCCTTATTATATACATAACTCTGGGTTAATATAATTGATTATTTATAAAAATTAAAATTAAAGATTTAAATTTGATTCAAAAGTGAAGTTCACATCAAGAGCGGAGATTCTTAGACTTCTGGAGTCTACGACAAATTTTAAACATGTGTTCTGCAGATGACTTTAATTATCACACTGTGTGATACAACGAAACAACAACGGGTTTACTATGTAAAAAAGACGGAAACTCCGTCCTGTTCAGTCACTTTAGAGAAAAAGAGAAAACAACACTTATGTCGACTCGTCGCAGAACTCTCTTTTTCTTCTCCAAAACCTCCCTTTAAGAAGATCCTTCAAGAGGAGGAGTCAGCTTCCCTCACTTCTTATTTGAATAGACATTTTCTCAGCACATGGTCTATCACCAATCACGAAGCAACAACTCATAGTCCACATTTCATCTGTAATTGTCCCGACCTGTGAAGGTTGCACAGACAATCGCTAATTTCATGAGGTCTCATTATACATGACACTGAATATCTGCTATCAGATTTGAGATACAAATTGTTCTCATTAGTACAAAACACTAATTGTATGTAATGTCGACCCACAACACTACTACTACTACACCACACCTGTGCCTAGAGCTGAGTTGCCCCCCACAGCTTGGGAATGATGTGGCTGAAGTTGAATGGACGCATGATGGGGGTCAATGCTATACGAGCTTATTAGACCGGAACTTACGGTTTAAAATGGATTTCGAACCACTACAAACATCCATGGCACCACCGGGTTTTGAACCCGAAACCTTGGTACTGAGCTCCAGAGCGCTAGCCTCTCGGCCATCAGGTTCTCTACCCACAACACTGCTTATCTACTGTCAAATTTGAGTGATAGGTTGTTATTATGTACTTGTTAAAGTATATATATTCCTCTCACCTGGGAATGAAATGCCACAACTCTTCCGGTGGGAAAAATGCTATTAGTACAACCACCAATCGCGTAGAAAATTGGCAAATTACCAAGTTGGATTGACTAAAAAGAGCGGCGTCATAGGGGTGAAAATGTCAATTAGGACAGATTTTAATACCAATAAAATGAATTTTCAATTTTTAACAAATAAAATATTTGATGACGCGATATTACAAGAAAAACTAAATGAAAAAAATCCACATTATTTACTTTTTTTCTTTCAAATCAGTTTTGTGCTTAATAATTGATTAGCACGTCAACAAGAAATCGTTTCGTATGTTTACTCCATTAAACCGGATGCTTACCATTCCACGCTGTCCTAATAATTCTTATAACTCGAAAATTTAAATTTTGTCTGCCTTAGAATAGTATATATTTTTATAAAATGACTAGCAAAAAACATAAACTATTTTAAAATTTAATAAAAATGCATTTTTCGTGTTAAGTTGGCCTTTTTGTTAATTTTTTAACTATACAGATGTTTACCGTTCTTCATAGGAAGAATGAAATTCTGCTGTAGACCTGACAACTTCTTAGTATTCTTCACATTGCAACCCCTAAACATATCTGCTAGTTTATTATAAGTAAAAAAACGCATATGAAACTTTTGATTTTAAATGGGAAAAGCAATAAATTCAAAAACCAAATTAACTTTTAGTATAATTATAACTTCGAATTAAAACATTTCTAATAAAGTGCTAAAAAAATAATAGCATATTTCATAACAGTTACATATCCATTACCAACAGCAAATACGACTTTTCAGCAGATAAAATTCTTCCCTCTCCACTACTACTTCAAACTTAAAAAATTAATTTGAAGTTTGTCAGTAGTAGTTCAGATGGAAGGGGTGGAGCGTAGCATGAAAACAATCAGCATTATCTTCCAATTTAAACACCACCACAAACCAATCATCAACTGATTCGATTTATAATATTGTGAAGTAATGTAGCCAATAAAAAAAATCGAGAAATTTTTATTAAAATAGAAGTAATTTAGGGATACTTCGAGTTATCTATAGTCATGCCTAATTTATTTATTACATATTAGATTTAATATAGAAAAAAATATATAAATTTTACAAGTACACACTGTAGTGTATTTTAAATTTAAAATATAAGTAGCAAATACATTGTACTACAATCAAATTTAAATGTTTACCAATATTAATATATTAAATGACTACCAATAATTATTCTTATATTCATATGACTACCAATATTATTGCAAAATACCCATCAGTAGAGATTTTAAATTTGCAATTCTAATATTGTAGCAATTTGAAAAATTGCAGTAAGTTTTCATTAAAGTAAAAATAATTTAGAAATGTTTCAAATGCACAGTGCAACCTTCCAATTCAAATGATCACCGGGATTACCATAAAATTCTCATTTAAGGATATTTGTATTCACAATTATAGGTGCAATTTGTAATATTGCGAAGTAATATAGCATTTTTACGAGATAATTTCGAGAGCGTTTCATTAAAATTAAAATATCTTAGAGATGTTTCAAGATATCGATAGGCGTGTTGAAGTTATTTATTATAAATTAGATTTAATGTAGCGAAAAAGATAATTTTTTAAATATAGTACACTGCACAGTATTTTCAAATGAAAATATACTACTGTATTCAAAAAGTAAGAACATTTTTCAATTTAAAATTCCCGGAGCTTATAGAATTTCAATTTTTTTAAAAATCTTTTTAGGTTGCTGACACTGTCCTTGGCATCAGTGTGAAATTTGACATCAAAATATTCATTAGTATTTGAGTTACGCTTGGCTTTGTGAGACGCTAAAACTGATTTCGGCGATTTTTGAAATGTCTGAATTAATTGAGCAAAGAACTTGCATTCAATTTTGTTTGCGGAAACTGTCTAGAATGTTGCAGAAGGCATTCGGTGAGCATTCTATATCGGAAAGAAATGTTTACAAGTGGTATAAACAGTTCAAAAAGAAGGCAGAAAACGCGTTGAAGACGATCTGGTCGACCATCAAACTCAACCGACGAAGCTCGAGTCCAAAAATTAAAGATTTGGTGCTTGTAAACCGTCAATTTACAATTAGAGATGTGATGACCGTCGATTTATAATTAGAGACCTTGCTGATGATGTTGGAATTTCAAAAGGATCCGTCAATTCCATTTTGGGCCTCAAACGCGTCAAATCTCGATTGGTACCGAAAACACCGAATGCGCCAGCTCACACTGCATTGATTCTTTGTGACTTTTTCGCAAAACTGAAACTCATATCGTTCCACAACCACCGTATTCTCACCTTGCGACTTCTGGCTATTTCCTAACCAAAAAACCACTCCGGAGACACCGTTTTGAGATTCAATATGAATCGCAGCACGCTTTGAAGGCCAACCCTGCCGATGATTTTTAGCATGCATTGAGGATTGGAAAAAAAGTTGGCATAAGTGCATTGTGTCCGGATGGGATTACTTTGAATGCGATGAAATAAATTTGGAAGAATAAATAAAGAATTTTGAAAAAAAAAATAATAATAATAATAATTGGTCTTACTTATTGGGCACAGTAGTAGTTGTTCTCAATATTGAATTTTACTTATTTATAAAAAAAATTGTTTTTCGCAAAAGTTAGAGACATTTTTCAAGAAACTGATAAAAGTTTTTTAATTACGTAAAATTGGGAAAATATAATTTTTTTTAAATTCTTGTAGATGTGTTAGCTTTTTCCATAATCCATTGTTATTTTCCGTAGAGAAAGTAGTTGAAATATTTAACTACAGAAAATCAGTTGTAGTTGAAATGTTTGCATTTGAAATTTCATAAAAAAAAAAAAAGAAGTCAAAAGTTGGAAATTAATTGGTTAATAAATTAAAATTTAATTACAAAATTAAAAATTCATTCAAAGCAGCAAAATTACATATAAATATTAAAATATAATTAAAAATAAAAAGAAATCTGCTTAATATATATACTACTGTGCCCAAAAAGTAAGACCAATTATTTATTACTAATTTTTTCAAAAACTCTTTATTTATTCTTCCAAATTTATTTTATCGTCTTCAAAATAATCCCCTCCGGACACAACGCACTTATGACAATTTTTTTTCCAATCCTCAATGCATGTTAAAAAGTCATCGGCAGGGATGACCTTCAAAGCGCGCTGCGATTCACATTTAATCTCTTCAATCGACTCAAAACAGTGTCCCCGGAGTGGTCTTTTGAGTTTAGGAAACAGCCAGAATTCGCGCGATGGAAATACTGTGGTTGTGGAAAGATATGGGTTTCAGTTTTGGTGAAAAAGTCATGAAGAATCAATGCAGTGTGAGCTGGCGCATCCAGTGTTTTCGGTACCAATCGAGATTTGACGGGGCGCAAATGGAATTGACCGACCCTTTTGAAATTCCAACATCAGCAGCAAGATCTCTAATTGTAAATAGACAGTTTGCAAGCACCAAATCTGTAATTTTTTGGACGTGAGCTTCGTCGGTTGAAGTTGATGGTCGACCAGAGGGCTCTTCGTCTTCAACGCGTTCCCTGCCTTCTTTGAACTGTTTATGAAACTTGTAAACATTTCTTTCCGATATAGGAATGCTCCCCGAATGCCTTCTGCAACATTGTATACGTTTCCGGAAACAAAATTTAATGCAAGTTCTTTGCTCAATTAATTCAGACATTTCAAAAATTGCTGGAATCACTTTTAGTGTCTCACAAAGCCAAGCGTAACTCAAACACTAATAAATATTTTGTCGTGAAATTTCACACAGATGTCAAGGACTGTGCCAGCAACCTAAAAAAAAAAAAAAAAATGAAATTCCATAAGCCCCGGGAATTTTAAATTGTAATTTGGTCTTACTTTTTGGACACAGTAGTATATATAAGGTGCAAGCCTTTGGTATCCAGCCTTTATTTCTGCAACCATTGGTCGTAGTCATAAAAATAATTTAGTAGCTCAGTAATAAAAGTTGGAATAGCTCAGGAGGCATGTTCATAGGAATAGCTCAGTAATAGAAGTTGTTATATTAGATGTTCCAAGAAGCGCGCGCCATCATGAGTTCGCAGAATATAATTTAATTATTTTGCGAACTCATAACTGTAAGCAGGCAATAACTGTCATATATTCGCAAGAATATTGTTTTAAAATCAAAGTTAATTTTTTCTCATAATTTCGATATTTAATTTTTGAATGTATGGATGCTCACATAATTTATTTTTTTAATACATTGGTTTCCACTACTCTGGCCATTATAATATATATATATATATTGTAAAAGTGTTTTAACTCTCACGGGCCGGAAAAATATACAAGGCGGGCCGCAGGTTGGCCACCCCTGATTTAGATCATGATGACGCGATACACATTCAGATGTGCACCAGGAATTTTTCTTGGGAGAGTCTTAACAAAATAAATTGTAACCGTTATAGAAAATTCAATAGATGACATTAAATTATAGTAGTGAAGTATTACAGATAAGCATGCCCAATAAATACAATGTTTTTTATGAGCATGCGCGCTAGGAAGAAAAAAATATCGGATGATAAAAAAACGTTATGCAAACTCTCGAATATCCCCATTTGGGGGTAATACTCAATTGAATGCGTGACAGTAATGGATCTTGGACGTTAGCTGGGGGGTTGACATTTTTAGATCAATTGTTGAGTCAATTGAAAGAAAAGTTAATTACAAAAATGGGTAGTACGTTTTCAAAGTAACTATAAACTGACAGAAACAAAGTTAATTGGCTTTATAGATTTGTGTAAATTTTTTTAAAATTTCAATTAACACCATTTTAGAAAGTGAATTAAAGTTATGGTTCCATAAATTTTCGAAAACTGCATTATGCAAAAACGCAATTGAAACATTAGGATATGCAACAGTAATATATATCCTAATACATATTTCTTATTAAAAATATTTGTTTCTCTATGGGTGACATCGTGTGTGTGAATGAAAGATCTGTGTCTAAGTGGTGAAAACTATTTAGTTAAGTGGTTTAACTTTATTAAATTTCATCGAAATAATTAAGTCGACATAAACCCTGTAATCGATGAAATGGCGATAGAGAAAAGAAGATTGAATTTTACTTTATAATCATGCAACTTTTTAGAAATTAAAATTTTTTTTTTTTTTTTTTGTGTGTGTAGTACTTTTTAGTTTTAACGTTCTCTTTTTTTTTTTATGCATTTATACTAAAATAAGTACTACGTAAAAATTATTAATAAACAATAATTAAAATTAAAATTTTGATTTTAGATACATTTCCTATTGTTTATAATTTAATGTCATCTATTGAGTTTTCTATAACGGTTACAATTTATTTTGTTAAGACTCTCCCAATAGCTACAATTTATTTTGTTAAGACTCTCCCAATATCTATTGAGTTTTCTATAACGGTTACAATTTATTTTGTTAAGACTCTCCCAAGAAAAATTCCCTGGTGCACATCTGGATGTGTATCACGTCATCATGATCTAAATCAGGGGTGGTCAACCTGTGGCCCGCCTTGAATATTTTTCCGGCCGGTGAGATTTAAAACACTTTTACAATATATATATTTATATTATAATGGCCAAAGTAGTGAAAACCAATGTATTAAAAAATACATTATGTGAGCATCCATACATTCAAAAAATTAAATATCGAAACTAAGAGAAAAAAATTTACTTTGATTTTAAAATAATATTCTTGCGAATATATGACAGATATTGTCTGTTTTATTTATGAGTTCGCAGAATAATTAAATTGTATTTTGCGAACTCATGATGGCGCGCGCTTCTTGGAACATCTAATATAACAGCTTCTATTTTTCACTTTAAATAACCTCATTGACTATCCCTAGATATGCACAATTGATTGTTTACAGCAGAGCAAACCAGACTCTTGTTAAAGTTAGAGTTTTTGGTGCAACTTACCTGCGTGTCGTTTTTTTCCGAAAATGAAATTGTCCAAACGCAAAACAAGCTCAAATATAACAGACGTCAACCTGCAACATTCATCACGATGTTCAAATACCCAAATTGAGATGGATTTGCAAAAGCTAAGTGAAAGTGTGGAGAAACAAATATAGCAGTAGTAAAATAAATATTTTTTAATGATTTCGTTTATATTTCATTTTTAGTGTTACATATTTCTTTACAATGTGCGTTTAGTATCATCATTATTATTATATTATCTCTGTTTACATGCAAGAATAATAGTAAACACAAAAATAATAATTCATTATGCTTCAATTTTTACTCCAAAAATGTCTATAGTGGGTCTAAATCTAATATGGGGATATATAATTTTATATGCGGCCCGCGGAGTTTTGATACATTTCTAAAGTGGCCCGCAAGATCATTTAGGTTGGCCCCCTGATCTAAATAATAACTATATTTTATTAAAAATACCAATTTTAAGGCAGCTTGTTTAATATAATACATTAAATTTTAAAATTAAATTATAAGTTAAAAATATATATCAAGATTTTAATATTTCCCAATATGGGAAAAAAAACACCCTCTTTTTTATATTTTCATTTAAGCATTACTTTATCATTCTTGGAAATAATAACTAAGCTCTTTATCATCCAATTAATATCTCACTCCGTCTATCCAATTGCGATTTTGTCATAATTTTCTTTATTCATTCTTTTACTTTTACTGTGTTTTATTTCACATCATTTGAATCTAAAAACATGCATAAAAAGTACATTGCTTTTTTATTAAGTAATTAAGCACTGAAAATGTTATAATTTAAATTATAAAATGACATTGTTATAAGAATACGTTCTTACATAATACTGATATTTTTATGCACTTTTTTGAAGTATTATAACAATATAAAGCCTTGTTTATCATCTTTCTTTTCCACAGAGTACAGCGGCCTGGTGGTCAGAGCTCTGGCCTTTGGTATCCCAGGCTTCAGGTTCGAATCCTGGCAGTGGCATGGATGTTTATTGGTGGTTCAGAATCCACTTTCAAAGGCCTGTGCAGCTTTGTACCGGATTGTAGGTCCTGGTCTGTTTAGCTCTCGTGTGCGCGAGATGCCCATTGAACGGCAAACCAAACCAATCTACAGAGTACATTGACTAGCCAGATATTTTTTTCTAAATAAAGAAAACTCAATAGTGGTCATAATTTGGTGTGTGTGTGTGAGTGTAGCAAAACTGTGTGTAAAAGTAGAGTAGGAAATGAAAGAAGAGAAACAACATTGAGGAATGGGCTCATCCTTTGTAAGCAAGCACAACAATGTAGTATGAACTGGCAACTGGCCAATAGTGCGTTCGACAGGCAATCAGTCTGTGTCATGTTTGTGATGAAAGAAGAGCAACGATTATTTGTTTTTTAGCATCAGCAGGTGTCAAGAGTTCATGAAGCACACCAGCGAATGAAAATAGTGTGCAAAGAACTCTCATTGTCATTGACTCGTGTGCAGGACTGGCTCAAGAGTTTCCGTCAGGGAAGGGGATCTTTGAAAAATGATCTGAGACCAGGTCAAAGTCGCCTTGTCATCACGGATGCTTTGGTGAATGAAGTTACCAGATCATCATGAAAACAGACAACGCACAATAAAGGGCATCAGCGAGGAGTATGGGTGTGAGTTTCGGTTCTGTTCGTACCATCATTACAGGAAACTGAGTTTATTTCCACTTTTTTGTCCAGTATGAATCAGTCGATTTTACAATTATTCCATCTTACTTGTGAATATGTTTCAATGGGATAAGCTAGCAATAAAAAACACTTAGAATTTTTTATTGATTATGATGTATAAAAGGACAACAGGGAAGCTCTTAAATCATGCATAATATAGTATATCATACTACAAATTAAGAAAAGAATTTTTCTATAAATAATATTTATTAAATTAATTTTAAATATATATTAATTTTTAATATATATTAAATTTAATAATGCTCTGTATTGCATTGAGTGTATTTCAAAACTTTACAACACACATAAAATATGATCAGTTTAATTATGTTTAATAAAACCTATTTTACAGAACTTCCAAGCTTTATTTATATCAAAAATAAAATTTAATAGATAATTTAAAATTGTGAACAAAGTGAAATATAATTAATCTATTTCTGAGATACAATTCTAAAGACATGAATTCAAAACATAATGAAATCTATAGGAAATAAATATAATGATCATTACATTAACGGTCTAAAGTTATTCAATAAAAACTTAAATACTAAAATTAATTTTGATTTTTTTTTAAAAAATATTAATCATTAGCCATCTATTGTCCAACAGAAAGAAAGTAAAGTATTTATAAATATGTTCCCCCTGAAGCCTACTTGCTTGATATTTCATTAAAATTTTGTGTGATATTTTTAATTTGAATTTAAAATAACAATAAAGAGAAAGTGAGAAGTAAATTATTATTTTACAATAACATGAAACATTTCCATTTTTTTTTTTTTTAAACATGCAATTTTAAAAATACTTTATTATATCTTGGTTTTTCAAACAAGAATTTATCAATAATTAAAAAAAAAAATCATTTAGTATAATGAAGCAAAAAAAATAAAATAATACATTTTATAAGTAGTTTGTCAATAAAGGATTATATCTTTCACTATATGAAAATCTTTAGTAAGAACATAGACATTTTTAAGGAATCCTTACTAATTAATTAATCGAAAATAATAATTCTTTTGATGGATTATTTAAATTGTGTTATGCAACTTTTTAAATTAACTAATAATTTCCATCTAAAATTACTAATAATAAATTCTATATAAATAAAAAAATGAGTATTCTTCTGAAAATTTTCAAAAATCCTAAAAATAAAATTTTATAATTTTAGCATTTCATCTTCTTAAAATTTTTATAACTGATCTAAATTTAAAATTAAAATATATATGTATATAATAAAATGCTGACATTTCTAGAAATAACAGCAATTTTCAAAAAAAAACTTATACACAACCAGAAGTTTCTTAACGAAAATAGAAACAAAGAATATTTCAAACATAAAATTGTTAGGAACTTGATTGTTTTTAAAAATATTATTTAATATAGTACAAGTATATAAAACAATATAATACACTTTCTGAATGGAAGACAATAATGAAATATATATACAATTGAAATTTTTAGATAAAAGAAAACTGTTTTAAAGTATATCTTCCTCAAATGTCATCTTAACAAACAAAAATTTACATGAATAAAAATTCCTACACAAAAATGTTATATTATGAGGCATTTTGAGCATGCTATTAGTTTGTTGTATTAACATAAATCAAATTCAAGCCCCCCCCAAAAAAAAAAAAAAATTTTACTAACAATTCAAATAAATTTCAACTTTTTTTAAATTTATATAAATTAAAGAACGAAAAAAATCATTAGTAATAGAATAAAAATCCATTAAGTATAAGAACATAAAACAACGAGACAAATTATAGAACTAAATATATAACAAGTTGAATCATGTAAAGATATACGCATTTAATAAATACCAAAAATAAATTAAGATGTAATCAAATATCACACAAAAGTATTGTTCATTGATATATATATATATATGTATTTCTACATTATTTGTGAAATTTAAATAAAACTACAATTCTTGCATACAAAAAATTTTTTTCAAATTGTTTTATTCTGATAACATTAAATTTAAAAAAAAAAAAAAAAAAAAATTTATTTATTAAAAATTAAATAAACATAAAATTACAAATTTCATTTCCTAAAAAATAAAAAAATGGCAACTGAAGAATTTCAAGTATTGAAGGATATATAAATAGATAAAAATGTATTATTTTACTAACAATCACAGTAAATATTCATGCATATAATCTTTTATTTGCTGTTTCAGTTTAAATATTTGAAAAAAAAAAAAAAAAAAATTATTTTACTTTCCATAAAATATTTTTCCTATGTAGCTAAATTTTTAAACAAATTATCTGTTAAAAAGTTGTCCTCTATAAGGAACTTAATCTAAATTAATAAGTTATATGTTAAAGTTGACTGCTGATTGATAAAAAAAAAATATACAAACAAATAAATAATCAGTTACATAATTTACATTATAACAATTATTAATGCACATTTTTTCAGACAACAGTTCAATTTAATATACTAATAGACTAGTTTATGTGGAATGTTCAGAAAGTGGCTTTTTAGCAGGCCCAACAATTGATTCAATTTCATGAAAAACTATCTGGGCAACTTTTAAAATAAGAGCCTGTGCTGCATATTCCAAAATCAAGCCTCCAAAACCTTTATACAGTCCAGAGGCACCTTCTTCAGCAACAATAGTATGAAAACAATCAACCACACCTTCATATGTAGATATCACAGGAAGTACAGATGTGCCAAAGTCTAGATTATCTATAATTGTTCGAGTTCCTTGGAGGTATAATCTGCAGAAGAAATAGCAGTATATAAGTAAATTATTAAGCATTTAAAAATATTTCTTAGTGAAAATATACATAATTACTTGATCTGACAAAGAATTTAAAACATTAAAGAAATATACAAAAAATTAAAAACAATACAACTCATACAAAATAGGAATAAATTTTAAATGCTTTTTAATCTCTTTTAATTAAAAATTAAAAAAAAAAAAAAAAAAAAATTGTTATAAGTTGTAATGTAAAATCATTAAAAAATGATATAATTAATTTTATTTAAGAAAAAAACTGTTAATAAAAAAATTTTAAACAATATTTTTAATAAAAGTTTCAAAAATTTTTATATAAGGAGAAAAAATGTCCGTTGTAAAAGATTGCTTAAAAAAACATATACATTTTTAAATTAATACCTGTGAAGTATAGTTTCAGCAGGATACAACACAACACTGGCTATAAAGGAACTTAAATGGAGTATAGATAAATTATCAATGTATGTTAGTGCAGAGCTCTGACTGTCATAAGGTGACTAAAAAGGAAAATAATTTAGTGTAAAATAAAAATGCAATCAATAAATTAATTACATAAATGAATTTTATTTTATAATAAAAAATATAGTAAAATTGGATTTACAAGGTGAATATTCCTCTTAATACTAAAATTTATACAGAATACAAAAAAATTGTGTTTAAAATTCAACTACAAATAAATTAATGAAATATAATAATCAATTTCCAAGTAAAATGGAAATGTTTTTCTGAATGATTCAGACTTATTTTAAAAAGCCAGAATACATACTTTCCCAGGATTATTTCGAAGCTTCATTTCATGGAACCAATGAAGTACAGATTGAATTAAGGAAGATAAAATATAAGTAGATACTCCAAATAAAGCTGTTGGACCAACTAACTTCCAAATTGGTAGAAGACGTGTAGATCTTGGTGTACCTAATTTGAGTAAACGGCATACCCCTTCTTTTAGACAATCTAAAAACACCCGGCTTTTCACTAGCAATATCACTCTGAAAAAATATTGATAGTGAATAGGTCATGATTTAATATTAAAAATATTATACAATATATAGATAAAAAAAAAATGCTATAACGATAACAATATAAATTTTTACAAAATATTTTTTAAATAAATAATTATTAATATATGAAAAATAAAATCAATTAGAAAAGTTGCAAAATATTTTTTATTAATATTTTAAAAGCAAGAAAATGTCGTATCTGTGATACTAAATATCATATTATGTAATGATAAAGTGTAGAATGAATTTACTACAGACTTTACTTATCTTTACATAGTATAGTTATTTTAGATTACACAATATTAAAAGAAAAACTAGATTACAATAAATTCAACACTATTATGCTTTCAAAGCAGCTTTGAGTTAATAAAAAATCTGTGCCCGATTGCTTTTTAGGGACATGAGGCAAGTATGCCTGTCTAGTGCCCTCAAAAAGCAATCGGTTCATTTGTTTCCACCATTGAACTGAATGTTTACCATTCCACTCTATCTGTAATCAGATTATATGACAGTTTACCTCTGGGATATATATATATATATGTGTGTGTGTGTGTGTGTGTGAGGTGTTTTAAATTAGGAAAATTATTATTAAAAAAGCAAAATTTATCTATTTAATATTCTTTTTGTTCTTCACTTGATATGAAAATTACAAATACAAGGGAAAAAAATTACAGTAAATAAAATATTTATTTACCTGTACGGTTTCAACAAGACTGGCACAGTTAAATGGAGTTAGAACACCAAAAGCAATACTGTAATATAGATACAAATATATTAACACAATAAATTTATATATATAGCAATGTTTTAAGTAATAAATAATTATTTTTGGTTCCAAAGAAAATTATATTTAAATAAAATTATATACAGAGCCTTATTACATATTTTTATTAGTAAAATTTAAATGATTTTTTTATTTTATTCTTTAAAAGATTGTAAAAAAAAAAAAAAAATACTTACAATTTTAATAAAAGATGTTGAGATAACTGCTTCAAGGAACTATTAGAAGAAACTTCTCTAAAACATACATAAAATTAATTTATTTTAAAACAGACAAGTTAAAAACATCTTATTCAAAAAAATATATATTTTATTTGGTTGAAAATTGAACTTAATATTTATATAATTAGGTAAAATAAAATTTCTTTAAATATTAATCAAGTATAAAAATGTTAAATAATAAACTATTTATACTTTAAGTATTATAAAAGTAAAAATACCTATTTCTTTTACATACTTTGGAAATGGAGTTGCTTCAGCTAAGAATGTTTCAAGTACAGTAGAACAACCTCGTAAAATGAAAATACCACTACAGCCCTTCCACAAACAAATACAACCCTATTAAAAAAATGAATTTATTTTAGAAAGAATTGCCATATAAATGTTAAATTGCTTTCAATTGAAAGAAAGATATTAAAATGCATTCAAGAAATATTCCAATTATAGCAAAAATTCATTATCAATAAAATAAATATAACAAAATTGCAAGCTAAACTAGTTTATGGGAAATTTAAAAAATGTATTAATAAGAACTTAAACTTCATCAAGTATGATAGATTATTAAAATCGAAATATTGTTTAGAAAATTTATCCTTAAATGATTTATGAGAGAGCCACAAAAAGAATGCAAAAATTATGTTATAATCAAAACCATACATTAAAAATTATTACAAAGCCTTTATATGTATAGTTTAAAGTACAATAATAATAACTATAAATTAAAACTTCAGAAATTTTTTTTTCATGTGTGGTTTTCTTATAATTTTTTGTACTTTCTAATTATTATAATATCCATTATCTCAGTAATACCAAGATGATCAGCAAGGTTTATGATCATAAAAAGTAAATAGACATTCAGAACAAATAAAGCTTCTATAATCTTCATCACTAAATAAAATATTTAATTTTCCTATTTTTACTCATCACATTCAATATATTTAGCAGATTTGGTAAGAGTAATTGTATCTCCTCATCCACCATGCGCTGTACTAATGTACCACAATCCATACAAAAACAAAATAAGCATTTTTTCCTAGACTTAAGTGTGTAAGAAAATCCTTTCAATAATACTATTTATACTGAGTAATGTATTCTTTTGAATAAGCACTCATTGCATAAAAATCATGCATCTATCAAATATAGCAATTGCTCTGCAATAAAACCCCCACTAATGGAAGAGCAAATTTTTGGAGGAGTTCGTTTTATTTTCATCGCGGTGGAAAAGAAATGACACTTTTTTTCCTACCTCACACCCACCATGATTAATTTTCGAAATTTTCTTTCCTACTGTTGTAAGCCATCCGCATCATTTTAAGAACATTATTATAAGCTTTGAGATGAGATATTTTCCTGCTTAAAAATCACTTTTTATATTTTCATTTGCGATTGATTATTTCATCACAAATGAAATAATCCATTACAGATTTTCGTTAATAACTGTTACAGATTTTCTTCAAAATTCTTCCAATTTTTTTTTTTTTTTTTCAGGTAATTTCTCGGTTTTTGTTGAAATTCAGGAAACTTATATCATTTCAGGAGAAGGGGCCAAAATTCAGGAATATCCCAAATAAATTGGGAGAATTGACAGGTATGGCAAAGATTCTTCCAATTGTGGGTGGATTGTAAGAGACTATAAAAAGATTGCAGACCATGTAGTTTCAAACATTATGAATTTATTTTCAAGGCTGTAATAATAAGGAAGTATCTTTTTTACAGTTTCAGTAAAATTAATTGATTTTTTAAAGTATTACTTAATTACATTGAGTCCATTTTTATCGTTGAGCCACTTCTGAAAGAGTGAATGTTTTGATGTGGCACCTTAGATGGAAAAAAGCTTTAATGAAATAATGATTGTTTAATTTGAATTACAATAAATTCAGTTTAAAGAAATTTATGATAAAAACATGATATTATCATACCTGCCGGCTGTGCAATCTCATTAGAACAGGAATCAGCGTGAAAGGACTTAAATGGTATTTAGTTGCTTTACGATTGACCTATGAACATTTATAAAATATATTTAAGAATAAGTTTACAGCTTATATAAATTTTTATTATTTTAATAAATAGACAAATAATGAAAAAAAAAAAAACTATTAAAACAACAAAATTTAATTTACACTTTTTTCATTTAATACATATTACAATGAAATATAAAAATTATCATTTACAAGAAGAATTTAAAAAAAAAAAGTGTAATGTTACATATAAAAAAATCATTAATCATTTCCATAATCACACAAATTCATTAAACTAGTAGAACATTCTATAAATTTATTACTTATTTAGCATTAGTTATAGACTGACAACTTTTTAATATCAGATTGGGTGCATAAATATCTAATATATAATTAAGAAAATAATTTTTTTTATGAATTAAAAAAAAAGATATAAAAAAAATAATAGCACAAACTATATTTAGAATACCTGACATTGTCTTCGAATCACAATACAAGGATGAGAAATTATACTTCCAATTATAGTACTGAAAAAAAAATCAATATTTAATTACTTATATATTTGAATGCATATATTTATTTTAAGTGAAACTTTATAAATAAAGCTAAAAAATTATACCTAGAAATTTCCAGTCCAATACCCGCAAACTTCTGTGTTGGATCTATTGGTATAAAAATACTCATTTAAACAAGAGGAAATAAGAATAATTAAATAATAATAAATAAAACACATTTATTTTGAGAAAAAAATTAGAGTTCTAAAGAAAACATTCATACAAATCCTTTTAATGACCTTCAGAATCTCATTATACACATTTTTGATCTTATATGTTTTATATCAACAACGGCATTTTCTTACGGAGCAATTTATACTCTACAGCGAATTTGTGGAGTTACCCACAAAATAAATTCAGTGGTATCAATACTATTAATATTTTAAGTGAACAATTACACTTTGAATTAAATAGCCTTTTATTTAAAAATTTACCAGCAGAGTCAAAGTTGTCAGGAATCTTTTCAATCGATGAAACTGGAAGATTGAATTCTGTAGGAATTGTGAAATCATCTGAAAATTTTCCTCCAATATATGAAGGCCCTTCTTCTCTTATCGGCAACAACTCTACCGGCACTTTAGATGACATTTCTGCAAGCAAAATTTGTTAAATATCAAGAAGAAACATACAGTTGAATTTTCTTCTTTTTCTTACAGTTCAGTAAATAATTTAAATATCACATGAACAATTTACTTTCACAGTGAAACGGTAATTGCCGTAAATAAAAACAAACTTTAGTGCATCATTAAGGTTACAGTTAAAAGATAAGATTAAGGTTTGAATTGAAATATATCTTTTACAAAAAGAAATCTTGATCAAATATCTTTAATATTCAATAAAATATTTATAACATTACTTACTTAAAACAAATTATCTTATCGTTTGATATGCTCTAAACTAATAAGTAAACTGAAAAATTGCAGAATGTTTTCAATTCTATGAAAAATTGAAAAATAAAAACTGAAGTGAAGAAATTGTATATTTATATTTAATTTTGTTTTGAGGAAGTTTTCAACACTAGATCGATTTGATAATTCTTTAATCTCGTATGCAATTTCGAGTATAACTGTCCAATTGATAATTTAATTTTTATATGCATAAAAATGGATGCAAATACATTAAAAGCCACAAAACATTTAGTTCATCATTATTCAAATCAAGCCGCGCAGTGTTTTGAGAGCCGGCGGAAGAAGATAATGAAATTGTTCGATAATAAAAGTTGTCCTGATGATGGATGGAGTGATGAAGAAATTGAATTATTTTTACATGAAATTGCTATGATGGATAGCAATAATTTTCTAGGTAGCTGTGGCATTGGCGAACGAGAATCCAGATTTGCTTCTAAAATTGTCGCACGGAGACATTATAATATGGGCCATGGTATCGGAAGATCAGGTGATATAACTGAAATACAGCCCAAAGCAGCGGGTTCTAGTTTAATTGGACAACTATCGAATTGCATGATATTGGATTTGCTGAAAACCATCGGATTACCTAGTTTAAAAAAATGTATTCTAGTGCCTTTAGCTACGGGTATGAGCATGTTAATGTGTCTCAGAACTTTACATAATAAAAGACCTGAGGCAAAATATGTGATTTGGCCTCGGTTAGATCAAAAATCTTGTTTCAAGTGTATTCTAGCATCTGGGCTTGTACCAAAAATTATAAAAAACGTCGATACCGGAAAAAGCTTGATTGGCTGCTTAGAGGATATTGAAAGGGAAATAAAAAATTTAGGGTCTGAAAATATTGTTTGTGTCTTAAGCACAGTATCTAGTTTTGCACCCAAGATACCAGATAATGTTATAGAAATTGCAAAATTATGTAAAGAATATAGCATACCTCATATTATTAACAATGCATATGGGATTCAATGCCCTTCTTACTTACGGTTGATTGAACAAGCATCAAAGACTCGTGTTGATCTGTTTGTTTCAAGCACTGATAAAAATTTTATGGTTCCTGTTGGTGGTTCTATCATTTGTGGTTTTGATACTGAAATTGTTGATGATGTTGGAAAAATGTATCCTGGACGTGGTTCTGCAGTTCCTTCTACAGATGTATTTATAACTTTATTAAACATTGGCAAAAATGGATATTTAGAGTATTTGGATAAAAGAGAAAAACTTTTTATTTATTTAAAGACAGAACTTAAAAAAGTAGGTGCAGAATTGGGAGGTGAAGTACTTGAAATTCCAGGAAATCATTTATCCGTTGCATTTGCATTCACACAATTTGAATCTCTTCATCATAAACTTTTCACTGAAATTGGATCAATGTTGTTTTCCAAATTTGTAATGGGTGCTCGCATAGTTGCACCAGGTGATACTAAGAAAATAAGTGGTTACGAGTTCAAAAATTGGGGCTCTCATACTGATGATAATTTCACTGGTTATCTTACAGCCTCTGCTGCTATTGGTGTAGAAAAAAAGGATATTGATAGTTTTGTAAGGCATTTTAAGAGTGTACTTTTAAAAGTTTCAAAGCAAGTCAACCAAAAAGTTGTTTTTGAAGCATTTAAAGATGTTTAGTGTGATATGAACTTATATATGTATATTTATATTATTTATTTTTTGTTATAAAAAAATTCAAATGTATTTATGATTTTATAATTCTAATAACCAACAAAATTATATCAAACAATTCTTTTGGCTTATAGAGATTTTCAGAAAAGCTATTTTAATAATAATAAAAGTTATACATCCAGAACAAAATTATTTATGGGTTAAAAAGAGAATGAAATTAGAAATGGCCATAACAACATTGACTAAGAAGGAAAAAATTTAATTAATCTTTTCATTTTGTAAAAATTGTTATTGTTTAAAATGTTTTGACATATATATATATACATACTAATTATATTATCGATATTTTATATACATATATATATATATATATATATTCATTATATATATATACATACATATATTCATTATATATATATATATGTATTGAATTAATTGGTGCTCGCATATATGTCTGATCCATAAAATATCTACATTATGTGATATAAATTTAATTATTCTTTAAAAATGCATACCTAAAATGATATATATAAAGGATTTCATATGGGTTTTTTATGCTTTAAATAGAATAGTATTTTTACTTTAAATCTTAGTGTAGTATATTGAAAAAGAAACTTTCCTTGAAATATATTTAACTTATTAGTTTTTGTAAGTGACAAAAAGAGCATATCGCTATTTTTTTTACTTTATAGAAACAGTAACTCTTTAATAAGTCATTGTTCTCAGTGCTATTACAATTCTAAATGGATGGTGGCATCTAAAGGAATTAACTTTGTACCCTTCAAATTCAAAAAAAAAAAAAAAAAATTATAAAATCTATATTCTGGGGGAGACTTCCACCTTTGGGACACGCGAACTCTATCTTTACTACAGTCAACGCCAACAGCGATAAGCAGTTGCGATGTTGTTACATTTGGCGATTGCTTACTAACCTAATGTTTATGGTGTCAAGTTTGACTGTTGATGTGTGCTTCGGTTAGATGCCTCCGCACAAAAAAAAAAAAGTTCCTTATAGTTGTGTGACTGTAAAATATCCGAGTGGTTATGTGTTTCCGCTTTAAAAAAATAGTTCTTTGAAGAATTTATTAAAATTAGCCTTTTCCGTTTTGTAAATTTTTCTTCCATATATTGGTTTATATATTTATTTATTTTTTTGTAAAATTTCATTTGATGCTATTTCTGTACATAATTTGCACTGACTTTTAAATTTATTAATTATTTTTTAAAATCTCATTTCTGTTGTGTTTTTTATGCTTATTCTGTGTTTTTTTATATTATGCTATTGCTTCATAAATACAGAATTTTTATTCAACTGATAGAAAGTGGGAATGCCTCATTTATCAAAATAAGTGTTCCTTGTGGCACTGATCATATTTGTATCCATGCTCACTCTGTTCTCTTTTTGAGTATACGACCACTAATTGTCAAACTTAGGAAAAAAAGAAAATTTTTAATTTAAAAAAAAAAAAATTTTCACTAAAAATATACAGTGAGGAAAAGTGTTAGTTTTATTTAAAATAGAAAAATCATTTTTATTATTAAATCCATTTCTTTTGTATTTACAAATAAAATTTACACATTCATTGTGTAAAATATTTTTTACAGCATTCAGCAAAGAGCAATGGAAATTAACGAAAGATAGCTTTTGAAGGATTCAGTCTTATGTTTAAAATAAAATATTTGGCAGTGTATTAAACAAAATAATTCATGGCCATTTTACAAATTAGTCTATATTAATCCTCTACATTAATAGAATCTGTAAAGATAAATTACTCAGTAGGTTGCTGTATTGTATGCACATTTTTGCATTTTGTAAATTTAATAGCAAATTAAAAATATTCAAAATTGCATTAAATGATTTTTTTTTTTTCAATATACTGTGATATAAATAGAAATACATTTCTGTACAAAATTATTAATTTTGCAATGTGTTTTTAAAGAGTAACATATTTCCTGCTTTGTCTTTTGAAGCACTGTATAGTATGAAAGCGCTTTTTTTATTCAATTTTTTTTTTTCTTTTCCCCCTTTTTATTTTAATTGTTTCCTTTTTAATCATAAGCCTTACAGCTTATTCTAACATATTTTTCTTATAGCTTTGATTCAGAGCGGAGGTACGCTCCGCACCGTGTACAGTTATATTCTCTCGCATTGAAATTCATCGACTTTGAGGAGAAACATTTATATTTTTTAAAAAACTTATGTCTTATGTTATCATAAAAACTTATAAAAAACTTTCCGATCTGGAAGAAAACTTAAAACATCATCAACCTATATTTATTTTAGAAAAAAAAAAAAATTTGGAGTGTGAATAAATTAGAATTCTTAATTTTTTTTTAATATTTTTTTTCAGTTAAGAACTTATTTTATGAATAATATTGTACATTTTCCTGACATATCTTTATTCCTCGGTACAAATTTTATTCTTAACACAAGAAAGGAAATTCAAGGGATAATCATTTGATTTCTTTTTTTCGGATAGTAACACTGAAAAACAGGCATATGTGATCCCTTCTGCCGCATATCCCCAGTAGTTTCTGTCCCCCAGTGTTTTTTCTGTACTGTCGAAAACCATTCCCCCCCTACGTCTACATTCTATTAAGAACACTGACACGCTCCCCCCCCAATTTCCTGTCTCTCCCGTCAGTCATTCCAGCAAAGAGCAATGGAAATTGAACAAGGCTAGCTTCTTTTGATTCAGTCTTATGTTTAAAATAAAATATTTGGCAGTGTATTAAACAAAATAATTCTGGCCATTTTACAAATTAGTCTATATAATCCTCTACATTAATAGAATCTGTAAAGATAAATTACTCAGTAGGTTGCTGTATTGTATGCACATTTTTGCATTTTGTAAATTTAATAGCAAATTAAAAAATATTCAAAATTGCATTAAATGATTTTTTCAATATATCATGATATAAATAGAAATACATTTCTGTACAAAATTATTAATTTTGCAATGTGTTTTTAAAGAGTAACATAATTTCCTGCTTTGTCTTTTTGAAGCACTGTATAGTATGAGCGCTTTTTATTCCAATTTTTTTTCTTTTCCCTTTTATTTTAATTGAATTGGCGTTGCTTACTAACCTTAATGTTTATGGTGTCAAGTTTGACTGTTGATGTGTGCTTCGGTTAGATGCCTCCGCACAAAAAAAAAAAAAAGTTCCTTATAGTTGTGTGACTGTAAAATATCCGAGTGGTTATGTGTTTTTTCCGCTTTTAAAAAAATAGTTCTTTGAAGAATTTTTAAAAATTAGCCTGTTCCGTTTTGTAAATTTTTCTTCCATATATTGGTTTATATATTTATTTATTTTTGTAAAATTTCATTTGATGCTATTTCTGTACATAATTTGCACTGACTTTTAAATTTATTAATTATTTTTTTTTAAAAATCTCATTTCTGTTGTGTTTTTTATGCTTATTCTGTGTTTTTTATATTATGCTATTGTTCATAAATACAGAATTTTTATTCAACTGATAGAAAGTGGGAATGCCTCATTTATCAAAATAAGTGTTCCTTGTGGCACTGGATCATATTTCATATCCATGCTCACTCTGTTCTCTTTTTTTGAGTATACGACCACTAATTGTCAAACTTAGGAAAAAAGAAAATTTTTAATTTAAAAAAAAAAAAAAATTTTTCACTAAAAAATATACAGTGAGGAAAAGTGTTAGTTTTATTTTTTAAAATAGAAAAATCATTTTTATTAAATCCATTTCTTTTGTATTTACAAATAAAATTTACACATTCCATTGTGTAAAATATTTTTTACAGCATTCAGCAAAAGAGCAGAAATTAACGAAAAGATAGCTTTTGAAGGATTCAGTCTTTATGTTTAAAATAAAATATTTGGCAGTGTATTAAACAAAATAATTCATGGCCATTTTACAAATTAGTCTATATTAATCCTCTACATTAATAGAATCTGTAAAGATAAATTACTCAGTAGGTTGCTGTATTGTATGCAACATTTTTGCATTTGTAAATTTAATAGCAAATTAAAAAATATTCAAATTGTGCATTAAATGTAGATTTTTTTTCAATATACTGTGATATAAATAGAAATACGCATTTCTGTACAAAATTATTAATTTTGCAATGTGTTTTTAAAGAGTAACATAATTTCCTGCTTTGTCTTTTGAAGCACTTTATAGTATGAAAGCGCTTTTTATTCAATTTTTTTTTCTTTTCCCCTTTTTATTTTAATTGAATTAGCGTTGCTTACTAACCTAATGTTTATGGTGTCAAGTTTGACTGTTGATGTGTGCTTAGGTTTAGATGCACCTCCGCACAAAAAAAAGTTCCTTATAGTTGTGTGACTGTAAAATATCCGAGTGGTTATGTGTTTCCGCTTTAAAAATAGTTCTTTGAAGAATTTATTTAAAATTAGCCTGTTCCGTTTTGTAATTTTTCTTCCATATATTGGTTTATATATTTATTTATTTTTTGTAAAATTTCATTTGATGCTATTTCTGTACATAATTTGCACTGACTTTTTAAATTTATTAATTATTTTTTTAAAATCTCATTTCTGTTGTGTTTTTTATGCTTATTCTGTGTTTTTATATTATGCTATTGCTTCATAAATACAGAATTTTATTCAACTGATAGAAAGTGGGAATGCCTCATTTAATCAAAATAAGTGTTCCCTTGTGGCACTGGATCATATTTGTATCCATGCTCACTCTGTTCTCTTTTTTTGAGTATACGACCACTAATTGTCAAACTTAGGAAAAGAAAAAAATTTTTAATTTAAAAAAAAAATTTTCACTAAAAAATATACAGTGAGGAAAAGTGTTAGTTTTATTTATTTAAAATAGAAAAATCATTTTATTATTAAATCCATTTCTTTTGTATTTACAAACAAAATTTACACATTCATTGTGTAAAAATTTTTTACAGCATTCAGCAAAGAGCAATGGAAATTAACGAGAAAGATAGCTTTTGAAGGATTCAGTCTTATGTTTAAAATAAAATATTTGGCAGTGTATTAAACAAAATAATTCATGGCCATTTTACAAATTAGTCTATATTAATCCTCTACATTAATAGAATCTGTAAAGATAAATTACTCAGTAGGTTGCTGTATTGTATGCACATTTTTTGCATTTTGTAAATTTAATAGCAAATTAAAAAAAATATTCAAAATTGCATTAAATGATTTTTTTTTTTCAATATACTGTGATATAAATAGAAAATACATTTCTGTACAAAATTATTAATTTTGCAATGTGTTTTTAAAGAGTAACATAATTTCCTGCTTTGTCTTTTGAAGCACTGTATAGTATGAAAGCTTTTTTATTCAATTTTTTTTTTCTTTTCCCCTTTATTTTAATTTGTTTCCTTTTAATCATAAGCCTTACAGCTTATTCTAACATATTTTCTTATAGCTTTGATTCAGAGCGGAGGTACGCTTCGTGTACAGTTATATTCTCTCGCATTGAAATTCATCGACTTTTGAGGAGAAACATTTATATTTTTTAAAAAACTTATGTCTTATGTTATCATAAAAACTTATAAAAAACTTTCCGATCTGGAAGAAAACTTAAAACATCATCAACCTATATTTATTTTAGAAAAAAAAAAATTTGAGTGTGAATAAATTAGAATTCTTAATTTTTTTTTTTTTTTTCAGTTAAGAACTTATTTTTATGAATAATATTGTACATTTTCCTGACATATCTTTTATTCCTCGGTACAAATTTTATTCTTAACACAAGAAAGGAAATTCAAGGGATAATCATTTGATTTCTTTTCGGATAGTAACACTGAAAACAGGCATATGTGATCCCTTTCCTGCCGCATATCCCCAGTAGTTTCTATCCCCCATTTTTTCTGTACTGTCGAAAACCATTCCCCCCCTACGTCTACGTTCTTTATTAAGAACACTGACCGCTCCCCCCCAATTTCCTGTCTCCGTCAGTCTATTCATCTTCGCCCCCCCGGCTTTTTTCCGTGAATGTCAAACACAGCTTTGTCTCCTCGGGGCAACGGCGTACCGGTTACGGAGTTCCTTTGTGGTTTTAAGAACCACGATACCTCCACATCTTAATTTAGTTAGAAAATCTGCACAAAATGAAGTTGCATGAAATAAAGAATATTAATAAATAAAAGATTAAAACTATTGAAATTTAGGAAAAACATCTCTTGCTTGAGAACAATTAAAGCAAGAGAGATCGAAAAAGCAAAAGCTATCGGTACAATTAGGGGTCCGTTGTCGATGCCAAAAAAAAGAATTAAAGGTTAAAATTAAAATCAAAATGATTTTAGAAAATAAAATAATATAAAAGAAAAATAGCATGCTTACATGAAAAAATGGAACATTAGGCAAAAATAAAAATAAACAAAAGAACTTGAGGTTAGCCTGACTAATACGTCAACAGATGGCGCCATCAGTCAGTCAGGTTTACAATTGGAAAAAACCTAGGCCAGCTAGGAAAAATACAATTTTTATTTAAAATACTTATAATAAAAGTAAAAGGTGTGTTAATAAATGAGGGATGATACCAGTGCAGTAATAGAAAAGCTATTGAGTTAAGAAAGTTTATGACTAATATTATGAACAAAATTAAAGAGATTAAGAACAGACTTAGCTGGTAAAATGTAAACAAAACAGAGGTCAGCCATTGGCTGTTAAATGCATCAATGAGAATAAGTTATTGTAAGGATTTTAACAACAATTTGGTAAAAAATTAGGAATTAAATAAAATAGACTATAAGTGAAGTTAAGAGAGAAAATTTACATTAAGTAATTTAAAGTCAGGTAGCCATGCTCTAAATTAGGTTGCACATCGTAGCAAATAAACAAGTTAAGAATTTAAATGCCAAAAGTAGCAGCTCAGATTCGCAAAAGTGATTGGGGTGACTAGGCATCAGCCACAGCGGTAGTATCGGCGGTTGTAGGATAAAATCCACAACGCCTTTTCAATGCCGGGAAAGATTCCCATTGCTGATCATAGATGGCTCTGGGTCTCTTCCTGGAGCTAGCCACACCTGGATGGTATACAGGTATTTGCCTGATCGCTTCGTTACGTATCTGAGGGCATTTAGAATGAAACGATTTGGAAATTTTGAAGATATAGTCCATAATGGGTTCTATATTCAGATCTCTGTGGAGTTGCTTCCTTCTAACAAACCACGGGGCGTTAACTATCATAGCTACCTGTTTATTTTGAAAACTTGGAGCTTCTTGAGATTAGCGATGGAGGAGGACGCCCAAATAGGACATCCATATAAGAGAATTGGTCGAAGGATAGACTTATAGAGTAGAACCTTGTGTCTGATCGCAAGCCTGCTCTTCGAGAAATTAGGCTCTTTAGCTTCACGCTAGCAGCAGTTGCTTTAGCAACTACTTTAGCAAAGTGGGTGTTGAAGGTTAATTTAGAGTCAAAAACTAACCCCAGGTACTTATATTCAGTAACCCAGGGGACTTGCTGGCCAAAAGGGTGACATTCAAAATAGAACCAATGTTCTTTTTATGTGTAAACAGAAGGCACGCACTTTTGGTGGGATTAACTTTGATTTTCCAGGTGGTCAACCAACTTTCCAAGCGAGGGATGTAATTATTAAGCAAAGCAACGACAGAGTTTGGTGATTTGTGCTGTGCAATAATCGCTGTGTCATCTGCGAACATGGCCAGTTTGCAGAACTCTGGCTTAGGAATATCGTTCACAGAAATTAAAAACAATCTAGGGCCGAGCAGTGAACCCTGCGGTACCCCGCTCCTGATTGGATGATCGCTAGAAATGGTCCCTCCCACTCGCACTCTGAAATTACGCAAAGTGAGATACGAGTGAATAATTTTAATGAACTGGGGCGAAAAATGAAGTCGCATGAGCTTGAGTAATAAGCCATTATGCCAAATTTTATGTTATCCTCTCTAAAAGCAGTGATAGCAAGAAGCCGATCGCATTCATAGACATAAACTAATTATTTTTGTATGAAAATCCTCATTCCATTTTTAGTTTTTCTTGGATATTTATTTTTTGTTGTTTTATCCTATGTATACGTGTATGTGTATGCATTTATACTCACTTTTATGCTTGAATAAAGCTTAATAAGAGAGGAAAATCAGCCATAATACCGAATTTAAGTTTAAATATGAAATACAACAAGAGATTTAGTTTCTTTAGTTATGTTATATATATGATTTCAATAATTAGAGTGTTTATGTGTACTTCGCTTCATTCGAAAATGAAATATTTTTATAAAATAAAATAAAATAATCTTTTTTTTTTTTTCTATTTAAGTCCAAATATCATGTATGCAAATTCGTAGAACCTCGACGGCATACAGATGGCATTTTTTTTTTTTTTTTTTTTTTTTTCTGACTTTTCCATTGGTATTTGATGATATGCCCGATGAAGGTCTTAAGTGGAAAAAAATTTCATTCATCTAGCTAGTGATACCTTGAAGATAAGGTCGGGTTATAGGTCAGTGTTATGGTATTAAGGCCCGATAACTCCTCGAGATCTCCAAATATCTTCTTACTATTTCACGAGGGCTGGACCACGATTGCTTCATGGACGATTCGAATTCAGCTTTTGAAAATTTTAATTTATTAGGTGTAATCTACGAATTTTGAAAACGACTGGTGCCCTTTTATCACTATTGAATAAGTGGCATTATGCTCCGTTCTTACAGACAGTGAAACTATCAAAAATTATTGTACAATCATTTCATTATTTTTCACTGTCACATTAACTGTTTTCCGAATTCGTCTAGTAATCGTTGATGTTGTTAGAATAATGGTGAGTGTCAATTATGTTTATTTTAAAATTATTTATTTGGTATACTTTTAATTCTTTTATGAAGAAAGTATGTTTATACATTACATTTTATCTGATAATTTAGTATATTTTTGTTTCTTATGACCGAATACATTTGTATTCGAATGTTACAGAAGTAGTGAATTTTTTTGGTATAGGCGGCTTTTTATGCACACATAAATATTAGACATTTTATTCAGTAAATTTTAAAAACTAAATTCAAATTTTTTCATTTACTTTAGGCATATTATTTAAAAATATTTGTAATATTTCTATTTGCTGTCTAATATATATGTCTTAATTTTATCTGTTATCAAGTATTTAGTAAAGAAAGTTAGATATTTTTTCCTTGAAATTTTCTTTTTCTTTTTTATAATAAATTAAACATAAATTAATGCATTTTACCGAGATAATTTAGAACCAATAGAATTAATATTTTGTTTAATATCGATAAAAAAATTTAAGATAAAAATATAAATATTTAGCATATATTTTGTAGATATATACCAATTATTATTCTATTCATTAAAAGACATTTTAGAATTGATTTTTAAATCTGCTTTAACCTTATTCTTTAGAACATTTGAAAGTAATCTGAATAAATATAATTAATAAATATTAGTAATGTAAAAATAATATTAAATAAATATTTATTTGTATGCAATCACATATTTAAGATACCTATTATACTTTGCTGGAAAATGTAAAACATAAAATCTTTCTGTACATAAATTTGTATTAATTTTGAAAAAAAGACAATAGTATATAAAGATAGTTAATGTGAAAACAATCTCATAGATCGAGAAAATTATATTTTGAAATTGAGAATTTAATTTTTAGAAAGTTTATTTATTATATGGAACTTGAATAAAAATAAATTACAAATTTGTACCATAGCCTGGAGGTGGTGAAATGAAGGGTTTTTGTGTTTAAAATTTCTTGGTAGGGTTCTTCCTTCCATTCTCACAACAAAGAAACACAGTTCATTTTATTGATTGTAATGTATTTAATAATATTTGATTCTTCAAAAACTTGGAATAATTTTAAGTTGGTTCTTCTAAGGCCATTGATTTATCATAATACCACCCAGCATACTTCTCAGAATTTGGTTTCAGAAGCATAAATTAATACATGTCTTATTAGAAGCTTAAAAATAAGTATTTTTTTAACTATGAAAGTGTAACTTTTAAAAACCCTGTTAGCTAAGGTAATTCATTTTTAAATTTCTGGCATAATTTTATTGTCTGCAGAAGATAGAGATCCAAGGTAGACAAAGAGATTTACAGGCTAAAAACATATTATTGCACCTTTGAACACGTATATATATCTCATTTTATCTTCATTATGACTAGATCCATACAGTTGACAGCTTTTTCAAGAGCAACGAAGGCCTCTTCTAGTGAGGGGACAGTTCTGGTAACAATGCCAACGTTATCAGCATTTGAAAGTAGTTGGATGGATTTAAAAAGAAGGTGTTACCTTGCGTATTGACATATAAATCATGAATGGCTTTTCTAAGAGTTGTGTAAAAGGCATGACAGTGTCGAACTTTATTGTGAATATGTAATTAATTGGTGAGACATTCTAGAAATTCAATTCTGCAAGTAGATTCACACATAGAAACTATTACAAGATGAATATGTTGAATTGGGATATTAAATTTATGCATTATCTGTACTGTCTGCCTGTCAAAAAAATTCTTCCAACCACATTGTCTGGAGGTACTCGAGGGAACAGGTTACCTTAAAGGGTAGGGTTTTGTTCATGTTTAGCACATTAGCTTGATATTTTGCTGGTTTTTATGTTTAGTAATTAGTAATCTGATTAAGGCTATTAATTGGTGTGTGAAGTGTCAGAGTATGTAAATTTATTGCCCTCTGGTGGAACATCTGTACTAAATAAACAGTATAGAAAGACAGATCAGTTTTATAAAAAGTGAGGGTATGATTTAGTATTTCCAATTCTAAGGTTTCCTTTCTAATTTTTGTGATGTTAAATTGTGATACTCCAGTTGCTTGAGAAAGTTTTTCATAGTTTGCAGAAAATAAACTTCCCTAAAGATTTATCCGCTGCTTCCTTGGAGCATGACTCGGCAATATTATGCATGATTTTATGTGCTTAAGATTTTAAAAGTCTTTCCTTTTTAAACTGAAAGGGATTTTCAAGAATAATAAAGTTCAAAAACAATTAACAAATTTCAACATTTTCAAATGGTGAAATTTCACAAAAGCAATTGAAAGCAAGTTACTTGATTATAAAGATATACACATGATTACCAAATTGCAAAAAATAATGACTGACTACTCTTTTTTTGCCAAAAATTGGTATCAAGAATAAAAGGCAAATTATTCAAGATATATCTTCTTAAACATAACATGTTCCATCTCACAGACACATCAGTGAGAAAAGTTTTCGTGACAGAGTCACAGTGCAATCTGTTATCTGTTTAAACTATCAAATGCAGTCTTGGTCTATCAGGGTATTAAGTGTCTATTCCAAACAAGGTTGTCTTTTCCAGAAATTGTGCCGAATAAAATATTTGATCCTTAATTGTGCCGAATAAAATATTTGATGATGTTCATAATCCACATCATTTACTGTCAATTTTGGAATTTACAAGAACTATACGTTTTTAAAATAAAATAAAGAAATTCTGTATTAAATGATTTTAATAATGTTAATTGAAATGTACTTGCATTAGAAAGAAAACAAATGTGGTAGATTAAAAAGAAATTTCAAATTTTTTCATTTTTTGATTTCTTCATTTGTGCTGTCTATAATAAAGAATTGATGTCAATATAGTTTTATTTTCTGATTTATTTCCGTGTGTTTTGTTTAATACTGAATATTATTATCATTCTAAATACTGTAAATTAAGAAATTTCATTTAGTAGAAAAATGTTTTGATATTTGGTGATTATTTTTTAAGTAAATATTAAATTAATTATTTTAGAGATTTGAATTTATTGCAGCAATCATATAATTTTATTTAGATGTTGTCTCTAAAAATTTTGCTGGTTAATAATGTAATTTTAAAACTAAATTTTTCTTTTCGATTTTATAGGGTCAAAATCAATCATCGGGTGGACCAGGTGGGAGTGGTGGCGGTGGGGATAAAAAGGATGACAAAGTAATGAGACTCATTATGAGCTACATATTTTATTCTGCGTATTTTTTTTTTTTTATGTCTATTTATATACTTATTTCTATTTATTTATTTATTTATATATTTATTATTTTTTTTTTGTCCATGTGTAAAATTCACGAATTCTTTCTTAATGTTGATAAAATTATATTGGTTTTACAATTAACAAACTACACATTTTATGCATATTGCATGAATTCATGCCAGATTGCAAAAATAAATAAAATGACATTAAATTCATTTACTCGTGAAATTTTGGAATAGCAGATCTCAATTTTGCGCAAAGAGTCAATGACAAGCGATTTGCTGACATTCATCAGTTATTCCTCAAGAATATTATAATTGTAAAGTGATAAAATTTTATGTAAAAAAATGTAAGTATATCAGTCATTTTATTATTTGCTGAATGTTAATTTATCAGCTTGCCTTACAGAAAAATTTAGAAAATTTCTAGCACATTTTAAAAAAATGTTTTTACTGTTGTCATTATTATATATGTGATATATTGTTTAAATAACTGAAAAATTCTATTTTTGAAACTTAGCCATTTAATCAAACTTTTAAACAACTTTAAACAAGATTTATTTTAGTAAAAATGATAGATTAAAAAAATTTTTTTACAAGTGTTATACTAATTACTACAAATGTTAATTATTTTTTTAAGAATTTTGATGTTTTAAAAAATGAATATTTGGTCTATATTACAACTGTACTGATGTAATTATATAGTTCTATAAATGTTATCAGCTGAAATTGTAAGGCTCAACACATTATCGCAAAAAATATTCAAAAATGATTTTCAAATGTAAAGGTATGTCAAGCCATGCCAAATATTCATCAGTTGCATTAAATCTGAAAAATTTAATGAGGTAGATTTCTCATTGTGCATGCTTTGTATTTAAAAATATTGAATCTTTATTTTAAAACTAAAATTATAAATGTCCTTTATAATGGATATTAGACACGATACACTTGTAGTTAAACTGAAAATATTAAATAGTTTTTTCCTACCAATTAAAGCAAGTACTTGAGAATTCTAACATAAAGAAAAGTATTTTAAATTTATTGTAATAAAAAAAAAAATTGTTTTATGTTTTATAACAATAAATTAATCAGTTTATTGAACATATATTTGTTAAATTTTGAATGTGAAAAATACTGATTTTTGTGTACCTAAATGTTGTAGAATGATTTTTTTTTTTATGTGTTATAAAGTCCATGGCAAAATTGATATTTATTATGGTGGCCTTGATAGATTTTGAAATAAACAAAATAATAACCTTTATTTATCACAAATTACATTTTGGGAGATTAGCAATTGCTAAAATTAAAAATTTTGTTTATTCAATTTTTTTTTTTTAAATTTATAAGCAAGTTTTACATTTTGTAATAGTTATTTTTTTTTATAGATGGTTATTTCAAAATTATCATGGTGCACTTAGGCTTGCTTATTTTTTGTATTTGAATTCAATAATTAATTTACCAACTGATTAATATCAATAATTTTATCTTATAAGCTTCTTGCAATATGAAAAAAAATATATATATATATTTTTAAGGAAGTATTGAATCTAACTTATGATTATAAAATAGAACTGTTATGAAATTTGAAATCTTCTTTTGATAGTAAGTTGACAAACTAATGCTTTCAATATTATAATTGCAGCAGTTCCAAAATTTTAGTTGGCTAAATTTTTTTGTAAAATATTTACTCTTTAATTCATTTAATTCTGTAATTTCTTTTAAATGAGTACGGGCAATATTCATAACATGTAAAGTATTGTTTTTAAGGAGATCTGGAACAAAGTTTTTACTTTGCTTTTATTTTTTAAAAATTTGTCGCAAAGGCTAATGTAGAAGTGGCAATTTTTAATTTTAAAACTTATGTTACAGATAAAAATCTTATTTAATTATAAAAATATATACAAATTACATATCTTTTTTAACATAAAAAAGGTTTTGGTACTTAGCTAAGGGTTACTTATTTCCAATTGTAAAACTCCCACCAAACCATCACTAACAATAACATAGTCATAACATTTTTTCTTGATTTGTGATTTATTCTTGGCTTGTCTACTTACATTTTGATACTCTTCTAATAATAAAGTATCATTTTTTCTCCCATTCCTGAGTAGTTAAGAAAGCTTTTTAATGTACATTTTGTTCCTTTTACAAGTTAATGCTAGATTCTTTTTTAAAAACATTATTTCTTTTAATAGAAAAAAGAAAAAGTACGAGCCTCCTGTGCCTACCAGAGTTGGGAAGAAGAAGAAGAGGACCAAGGGACCTGAAGCTGCTAGCAAATTACCTTTAGGTATTTTAATGTTGAATTAGATCTAGTTTTTATGATTGTGTTCAGCATTGTGAAAAGGAGATTAATTTAATCTTTAGATTTTCTCTTAATTTTATGTACTTAAACTGGTATATTTTATAACAATTTTTTTGTTAATTTTTACATATATTTTTAAGTTTAATTTTATCATATTTTATTTCATATATATATATATTCAATTTGCACTTTCATTTTTTAAAAATGCGTTAACCCAATTGAATTCTTGATTTGACATTTCAAGGATTTTTGATTTTGTAATGTAAATTACAAATAATTTATTAATATAAAATTTGTTTTTATTTAATTAATTTTTTTATTTATTTAATGTTAAAAATTTTTAGTTACTCCCCATACAAGATGTCGCCTAAAACTTTTGAAATTAGAACGAATTAAGGATTATTTATTGATGGAAGAAGAGTTCTTGCGAAATCAAGAGCGATTGAAACCTCAAGAAGAAAAACACGAGGTAATAATGCTTGCTAATTGATGTCAAATGCATGGATAATTCAATAACTTTAACAATTACTATAATTTGCACTAAAACAAATTATAGTAACAAAATTTGTATCATATGTTAACTTATTCTGGTATATAGGATATAAGTTCATAACTTTTGAATTATATTATCATATGACTTCTATTAATCTGAAGCTATAATATAATGAAACGTAAAAACATAGTTGAATTTAAAATATCAATATGATTTCCCAATTACTGTTAAATCCTTGTCTTATTGATAATTGATATTGAAAGCAAAATTTGATAGTTCTTAGAAAGATAGTGCTTCTGCTGCTCTGACATGTCTCTAGTATGTTTGTTATTTAGTTTGATCGTTATTTCACATAGTCTCATAGATGTAGTTTCTCAGAGTAATTGAGGCAATAAGTTGTAACAAAGATGTATTCTGTATACATCCTTAAATTTTTATATCAAGAAATTTTGAATGTAAAAAAATTTAAAAACAGAACTATCAGCAATCACTCTGGGTTAAAATTTTGATAATATTTGCCATGAACTATAATCCTGTCATAAGACATTTTACAAGAATTTAATTGATAAGACCTTTTTGTATACATATTTTGGGAGTTTTGTTTAAGTTATTGTAATCACCATTTCAAAAACTTTTGGTTCTTCAATCTATATGTGTTTAATTTGAAAGCTTGTTAAAATTGTTATTGTATGATACTTTTCCATGTGGTAGCTTAATATTTAATTGTAAATCAATTTTTCAATAGTTTCAACCAAGTGCCTATCTAATTGCAAGAATGTCTCAACTTTTTAGAACCTTTATTATTGTTCATTTACTTAAATTGCGTTTCTCACATCCTTAAGATAATTTGCTTTTTTACACTATCTGAAAATCATTAAAGATTTTAAAAAATTTAAATCTTTTATCCATTATAATCTACAACAATAAAAACTTACTACTGTAACCTCTGTTTTAACTGACATGCTAAGGACCATTGCCATGCCGGATGAGATTATCAATTATAGTTTTAAAGGGAATATCAAAGATAAAGTACTCAAGATTAAAATTTAAACAATTAAAAAGCGTGTACATATTTAATGTAGTGATACACATTCTGAACCCATATAGATATTATAAATATCTGATAAATTTGTTAATCTAACAACTACAAAATTCGAAAATACAAGCAGGTGTTTTGCCATTTGGTGTTCAAGGTCAATAAATGGCCGAATCCATATGTAAATGAAGACTGGATTGGTGTTGAATTATAGAATGTGGCAAGCTATTGAATGCAAGATTAAAGAGAGGTTACTCTATTATGTCCGCCAAGAATTATTTAAATATTCTGATAAATTCAATTGTTCAAACTACCTGGTACCTCTCTTTTCGTAGAACAATTTCTAAAAAAATGACATGTACACCTGATGAAAATTAAATTTAGACTTTCTTTTTCTATAACATTGAAATTGCAATTTTTCTTAATTGAATAAAAATGTGCTCGTTTTGAATATTCATGTGAATTGTTTCTCTCTCAGGAAGAACGATCCAAAGTTGATGATTTGAGGGGAACTCCAATGTCTGTTGGAACATTAGAAGAAATCATTGACGACAATCATGCCATTGTCTCTACCTCGGTAGGAAGTGAACATTATGTCAGCATTTTATCATTTGTGGATAAAGATCAATTGGAACCTGGCTGTTCAGTCCTTCTTAACCATAAGGTGAAAATTAGATTTAAATAATAAATCTAATAATAGTAAGTTATCAGAAAATTGAACATGCAGTTATAGATATGTCATATGATTAATTATTTTTAATATATATGTATATAATTATAAGAAAAATGTCGTTATTCATTTCCAGGAGGAATTGCTTATTTTAAGCAGTTTATTGTTCTCTTATTTTTTTAAAAATCTATTGTTCTCTTGTTTTTTAATCTTATCTTATTTAAGTAAGATGTAAAAAAATATATTTTCTAAATAATTTATTCTAATTTCAATATTTGCTGTATCTTATTTAACTTGTATAAGTTAAATTTATTTATAATAATTTATCAATTACTTTATGATTAAATGATAAAAGATTTATGTTTTGTAACCAAAATCACTATTAAAAATTATTTTAATAGTGAGTTTTACATTACTGATGGTTTTTTTTTTTTTTTTTTACTAAAGACTCTAAGAATTTCTAAGTTTCTTGTTGATTTATCTTAGAATTAATTTTAATGGTTTTTTTTTTTTTTTTTTTTTTTTTTTGATATTTGAAACCTTTTAATAAAAATTATCAAGTTCAAAGAATGGGCAATTATTTGGCAAATATAAGTAAAAATTACTGTTAGTTATAAAAGTTTATATATCAAAAAGTTTCTTTTTTTAATATTAAAATCAATGCATTTTGTTATGATTCCTTATTATTATGATCCTCAAAATTAAACTATGCCAAGTGTTATTGCGATTATGATTGATTGCTGCTGTTTTGTGATTTGTTGGCAATTTTCGTGGGGATATAATAAGGAGTTAGCAATTTTTCCTATTAAAGGATAAATGTGGCTTATTTAGTAGTTATTTTATTTATATATGCAAAACAGGTAGGATTAATTAAATTATAGTTGTCATTAGTCGTATTTTCTATATCGCTGTTAAAATCAAGAGTATATAACAAGGAAAATCATGCTTTCATGGATGACAGTATGAATGAAAATCAAAAATAAATAATTTTCCCTTTGTTCATTCATTTTTCAATTTATTATGTTTCTCAATGTCCAGAAGTTTTTTTCAGTACAGTCATTTTGAAAATGCATATATTTCAGGGTTGTTAAGTATATAGTTGTTGTTAAAATATATTTAACTAATTATCTGCCTTTTCTTATTTGATAGGTGCATGCTGTAGTAGGTGTCCTTTCTGATGACACAGATCCTATGGTGACTGTAATGAAGCTAGAAAAGGCCCCACAGGAGACATATGCTGACATTGGTGGCTTAGATCAACAAATACAAGAAATAAAAGTATTTATTTTTATTATTATCAAGATTAAAAATATAGAGAATAAAATTGATACTTTACCATTCCCTAGATCCATTTTTCAAAAAGTAAAAATCGTCAAAGATATTTATACTTTATTATGACACTTATTTGTGTTCATTATGATAAACAAACGTTCTTATATATTTAAAATTATATAATTACAAAATGAAAACAAAAAGATTGAAAGGTGTTGATATCAATTTATTTTCATTTCACTACAGTGGAAGATATGGTGGATGCTGTTTTTTATTGTGAATAAAATAACTATGCCCTTCCACTGCTGAGTTTTTGCCAGAATATTTCTGAAAACTAGAAAAGATTTTCTTATATACATTAACGGCTTTTATTTTACAAGATGTTGCTTAGGGTATTCTTTTAAATTCTGGGAAGCCTTTAAGAGGCATGAATTTTTTAGGGTATTCTTTTAGATTGCTGAAAAGCTTTTAAGAGCTATGAATTGAAAGATGCTTGAGTATACATGAAGGGCTTGGCCAAAATATTTCCAACTACCATGCCAGATTTTTTTATATCTCACTCCCTAACTGTTTTCTATAATTTTATGTACTTGTTTATCCATAAACACAGCTTTTGCAACTCAAAAGGTTCTTAACAAAATTATTTTCATTGCACAGCAAAGTATTTTTTTTTTTTTTTGGCAACTCAAAAAGGCATTCTAAATTCACTTAGAAAAATACCTATAAAAATAACGGCGCCAAATTTACAGGTACAAAAGTATTATAGAAAACAAGCAAAAGGAGTGTACATTTTAAGCACAAAGATGCTCTATTCTTATTGCGTTAATCACATTTTTCTTAATAGTAGAATAATTTCTATAAGATCTTCTTTCTTTGTTTATCCAATACAGCTTTTTATAAACTCAATGCTGAGAAAAGTTTTTCAATACTGACTTGATTTTTGCTAAAGCAGTAATTGTTTTTGCTACTGGTTGCATTATTGAAGCATATAATTGCCTCCTTAACATTTCATTTTAACATTAATTTCACGAAGATTTTTAAAAAAGTAAAAAAGTATACTTTGGAATTGACTCTCGACTCCCCCCCTCTGCTTTGAGTCCCGGGATGCCATGGATGTTTGTAGTGGTTCGGAATCCACTTTTAAACTGTAGGTCGGTCTGTATAACCTACAGTGTGCACAAGATGACCATACAGCGACAAACCAAGCCAAACCCCACCACTGCTGGCATGATAACTACATGGGCAGGAAACCAGATGTCACATACAAATGGCTGAGTCACTTATAAAGTAATGGAGGATGGCGTGGTTGCAAACCACTGTACATTAAGATTTCTATTCATACTTAATCTATGTATGTGCCATTATGTATACTCAAAATGAAATATTTTTAGAAGTTGTTTTTATGTCCATTTTTTAGATTTACATATTATAATTTGATTTCTTTTATTTGTGTTATTGTGTAATTTTTAATGTATTTAAGACATTTGCCTTTCAATTGCCCATAATTAACAAATGTTTCATCAATAATATTGGGTGATTATTTGGAAACATCTAAATTTTGCAAAAGGGAAGAGCAACAATTCTAAATAAAATATTTAACCATTATAAATTAAGACTAAAGGATATATTTAAAAAACATGCACTTTGAATTATTAATATAAATAACTTATATGTATTTTTTTGATGTGTTGTTTAAAAATTTTCTTAGCTGGTTGATGGAACTTATTTATTTATATTTATAATTCCAATTTTTTATTTGTATCTATGTTAAAAAATTGTTATTTATTTCAAGAAATTTATTGAATTTTAAAGTACTTAATTTATAATTACTATAGTAATTTTTCTTTGTCTTACTTTAATTACTGACAAAAAACAGGATTTTTAAATATTTGTATGAAATACAATTTAAGAAATTAAGTTCTATATAAGGTGTTTCCCCATTATCTACACATTCTCATATTTATCATATGGACATTTGAACTTGACAAAATAGAAAGATAGATCTTTAAAGCTAAGCATATTTTATATATTTTAGGAATCTGTTGAATTGCCTCTTACACATCCTGAATATTATGAAGAAATGGGCATTAAACCTCCAAAAGGTGTCATTTTATATGGCCCACCTGGTACTGGTAAGTATTTTGTAACATAGTACTTTTAAATTAATATCTTGCTTACCTAAGGACTTAGTAAGAAATGTTTCGTTTTTATTACTTGTAAGGAGATATATATTCAATGTCTTTCACAGTGCTTTAAATAAATGCTTAAGTAACGAGTATATATTTTTTTTAATAGGGAAAACGCTTCTTGCTAAAGCTGTTGCTAATCAAACATCAGCAACCTTTTTGAGAGTGGTTGGATCAGAATTAATTCAGAAGTATCTGGTAAGCCATTTATGATTATTTCATCTTTAAATGTTTTAACATAAGCTTCATTAATGAAATATTTCTTTTATATATTTTAAAAGAATTTAGTTAATTAAAAAAATTTATTTGAATTTCACATGTAATTTGTATTTAAATTCATATATATATATATATATAGTTTTTTTTTTTTTATAATTGTTTTATTAAATTTAAAATTGTTTATTTTCCTTTCAATCCTTTTGTTTTAATTGACCGATCTGCTGTGAGTTGATAAAAATCATGATTTATGATTATTATTGATGATGAATATATGGAAGGTACCCAAAAATAACGGGTTCTTCTTAAAAACCTGTATTATTATTATTATTATGTTACAAAATAACCTAACACCTTCAATATGCTTTCCATTTAATTTCAAACACTTGTTTAATTGATGATTTTATTGTTTGAACTTGTTTGTTCGTATGGCTGCCAACTACTACATTATTTTTTAACTTTTTGAAACTGAAAATAATTGACAATGTTCTTTCCAGTAAGTATTAAACTGGAAAAAGCACAGCATTTTTTGCTGTTGTAAAATTTTCACTTCTTTTTGTGATTTTTTTTTATATTTATATTTTTCAAATGCAACAAATTCAAACCTAATCATTTTTTTGTAAATCTCCTGTCAATAACTTATTAAAGTTTTTTTTTCTTCATTTAAAAAAAAAAAAAAACATTTTTTAATGTTAAATTCATCCACTTGTCACAATATATGTATATTTATAAAATTTCAACATGTTGAAACGATTAGTAAGCATATATTTTATGCATTTTTAAATATTAGTTATTCGATCTATTAGGGAGATGGCCCAAAATTAGTTAGAGAACTGTTTCGTGTAGCTGAAGAACATGCACCCTCTATTGTTTTCATTGATGAAATTGATGCTGTTGGTACAAAGAGGTATTTTGATTTATTTTTTTTTTATCCATTAGAATTTTCTAAATTTTTCATTTTGAGTTTTTTATTGTTACTTAAAGTATGATGAAACATTAATAACAAAATTTTTGCTTATGCTCAAAAATATAGTTTGAAAAAATTTGGTTCTATAAAAGATACAAATTTATTTTTGTTCATATTTCTTTTAAATTAATAATTATGAAGAAAAACAATTTGACTAGTTAAAAAATTTTTTTAGATTGTATAGCATTTGGACAAAGTACCATTCAATTTTAAATATGGAAAATTCTTTTAATATAACTTAAATTCTCATAGAATCTATAATGTTTTGCGAGAAATTTTTTTTGTAATTATTGTAAATATTTATATTTTTTGGGAAAATAGGCACTTGCATCTTTAAAAATATTTTTTTTTTTTCAAATGTATTTATTCGATATTATGTGTGGTAGCGAGGGGAGTGAAAATACTTCAGTATATATCTTTAGGTATAATTAATATACAAATTTAAAAATTATATTGTATATACCTTTTTATATAATATTACTTATATATTTTTGTTAAACATTTTTATATGAAAATTTTAATGAAAAATAATTATTTTTAAAACAAATTATTTACAGGAGTTTGCTGTAAATATTTTTACATTTTTTTTAATCTTCCTTATATGCATCTAATTTTCAATTCTTACTTGTACTCATTTTTTTTTTATGAAGGTATGATTCCAATTCCGGCGGTGAGAGAGAAATTCAAAGAACTATGCTTGAGTTATTGAATCAGCTGGATGGTTTTGATTCAAGAGGAGATGTCAAGGTAACATATAAAATAAATAATAGATGTACTTTTGACGTCATTTATACCATAAAAAAAAAATTATCGACTTCTTTATCAAACTTGGTAAAAGATTAAAGAATATTTTTGATTTATTAAAGGTTGTTATGGCCACCAATAGAATTGAAACACTAGATCCTGCTCTGATTAGACCTGGTCGTATTGATAGGAAGATTGAATTTCCCTTACCCGATGAAAAGACTAAAAGAAGAATTTTTCTCATTCACACTGCTAGAATGACCTTAGCGAAAGATGTTAACATTGATGACCTTGTCATGGCTAAAGATGATTTGTCTGGTGCAGATATCAAAGTAAGTTTTGTTTTCATTTTAAAATATTGTTTTATGAAAAATTTCTCTTGTATTCAAATTATTTAAGTAGTACTTGTTGTATGCCTGCTTTTAAGAAATAGAATAGTTTCCATATATAAACTGAAATAGTAATCTTATCAAATATATATATATATGTTTCTTATACCATTTGGTCAGCAACATCTACACCAAGTTCATGAACCTGTGTATTAACAATGAGTCATAATAAAAAAGGGTTAAAAATGCAGCTTCTTTTTGTCCGTGGGGCACCCAAACGGAGAAGGCTGACTTTACCGCACCCAGTTATACCCCCCGGGCATTGGATACCTGTTTTAGTCACCTTTTACGATATGTTTGGGCTGCAGTAGGGCTACTCTAGCAGTTCCCACACAGGAAATATATATATAAACTAAAGCATTTGTGTCTTCAAAATATTATATAGTTAAAAGCGTTTATAATCCGACCACCAATTGTGTGGAAAATTAGTGAAGCATCTAAGTCAGATATATTAAAAGAGCAGCATTATGGGCGGCGGGGAGTTTTTTAAGAAGGATTTTAATTACAATAAAATATTTAATTTTTAATGATTCAAATTTCACATGTTATGATAATTAAAAAGAAAATTAGATGAAAAAAAAAATTAGTCACCAGATATTATACTTTTTTCTTTCAAAGTGGCTATGTGCAGTGTACATCTGATTAGTACCCCCCTCATAAGTAATAGATTCATCCACTTCTGTCATTAAAGTATTTCAATTTAGTATTTTGCTTGTATAAGCTTCGATCAGGATTAATTTTAATGTAAAATTTATGATTTAAATAAAGCTAAAAAGTAAGTCATTTGCAACATTATTAGTTAGTTATTTAAAAGAAGTTGTGTTCATGTAAGTAATTATTAAACAAAAAAATAAACTAAATTTTTTTTTTTTTAATTCATAGGCAATCTGCACTGAAGCTGGCTTAATGGCTTTACGAGAGAGAAGAATGAAAGTTACAAATGAGGACTTTAGAAAATCTAAAGAGAATGTGTTATATCGTAAAAAGGAAGGAACACCTGAAGGATTATATTTATAAAACAGAAAATGTGTTCTTTTTTTTGTCTGTAGTTTTTTGACTTCATAATAAAAATTTTCGAATCTTTTGTATTTATTAGCATTGTAGTTTTGATTTCATTTCAAATGAAGCACAATATTTCCTTGTTGAAATATAAAGCTAAAGCATACCATCAATAGTTATAATATATAAGCATACCATCAATAGTTATATCATGTAATTTATTAAATATGAAAGTTGATTAATTTTATTATATAAGTTAAAATATAGTGAAAAAGATCTGAACAAGAAACCATAGTTGAGGCTGTGCTAACAAAGGAATATTAAATATTTATATTACTTAAATTACGCTATAAACTAATTTTCTTATCACTACTAGATACACAGAATAACGAATCTTTGTTTGTACTAATAAATTTTTTCTATTAAGTAATCATTTAATTTTTTGTTTTAAATTTTTTTAATATATGCCTATAGGAAGATAATATATATGTGTTATAAATTATTTCAAATTGAATTTAATCAATTGGAGCTTTTAAATGCTTTTCTGATAACTTAAAACTTTATGTGGTACCTGTCAAGTAAAATAATTTGTGCACAGTTGTTAACTTGTTTTACTTGTCAGTTGAACTCATGACCAAAGTTAACATTTATTGCAATTGGCGGTGGGAATTGAATCAATTTATATGCTTTAGATTAGAGAGAATCTTTGCAGTTCACTTTTATACCTTAGAATTTTCAAAATTATATTACTTACCCCCAAAAAATGCATTTTCTCGTGAATATATTGATATAAAACCTGATTTATTTTGGGCACTGTCTTGGTTTATCTTGCTACTGCGAGGTTAACTTAAGGTATTTTAAAAGATCATTAGTACAACCCCACACCAGGAAATGAGGTATCAGTGTTGGTAAGGAAGAGACTATAGTACATTAGATGGTATTGTTTAGAAAGTTTTTGCCAGTCGCATAATCATTTGATCTTGCCTTTCATTTGTGCACCTTTGGCCTTCCAAAGCCTTCATTCCACTGATAAGTTCGTTGCTTTCGCACAATGGTATCTGTCTAGTGCAGCTGCCAGCCTGTTTCTCATTATGATCAGTCATCTTCATGCATAATGACTAAGCAACCACATTTGAAGTTGTTCAGTTGGTTATATCGTAATGGCATTGATAGTTGCACATCCACGTTGACAATGAGGTAAAAAAAATTTGATTTAGTTTACACAATGCTAATTGTGAAATAGAAATGAACTCCATGAATGAAGTTAAATATTAGGTTGAAGTTGCTTGAGGAAATGCGATCATTTGCATACTTTTGGTATTGCGTTATTTCATATAAAATTAACTTTTGAGTCACAAATAAAAATTATTGAGCATACTTAAACTTAATCAAAATGCGCTCTCGTGTGTATCAATTCATTTTGCTGGTATTAATAGCAAAAGCATTTTTATGCCACTTTCAAATAACCTCTTTGATTTAGAGTTAATAAATTAAAGGCTGTTTTAACAACTTTGGAACTGACAAAATGCTTCTTCATTAAAAACAATTCCAAATGTTTTAAAAAGTGGTAATCAGTTGGAGACAAATGTGGTAAATGAAGTAGAATCTTAAATTTCAACTCATTTAAAGTTTTTGAAATGTGAGGTCTTGCATTATCATGGAGAATAATAATGCCTTTTAATTCAACAATACTGGTTTTGATGCACAATATCAATTTGTTTACAGTAATATTTGTGCATTGATTGTTTGACATATTCTTAGTTGTAATGGATAACTCCCTTTGATTCTACCAAGACGTCAACATTGTCTTTGGATGCGGGTTCGGTTGGAGTGCGTGTTTAGATTTTCATGCGCATCCAGCCACTTTGCTGAGCGTTATCATGCAGTATCCACTTTTCATCACAAATTATAGTCCAAAAAGAAACAACTTTTTTGCCGAATCCTTAATGGTGGCAAATCCAGAAGTGTTGCAACTTCTGTTAAGATGTGTGAAGCCCATTTGTCAATTTTTTTTTTCGCCTTTCCAAATCGTAAAATCACTCGAAGCTGTTGCTACACTTACTCCAAGATCAACAGCAAATTCTCTTAACAGTTATTGTAGGGTTAGCTTTAATTTTTGCATTCAGAACATTATTACAAAGGACACTTTTTAAGTCTTCCAAAAGGTTTAATTTATAAGCTCACATCTTCTGATTTGAACTTCTCAAACCATCGTCTCACCACACCTCTATTAGCTTTATTAATCTCAAATGCAGCATTAATGTTTCATGTTGCTTGGGTAGCAAATGTCCAAGTGCATATTCATACAGAAAAATGATTTGTATTTTATGAGATACTGTGTTACTAATTGTTTTAAGACTTTTTAAAAATTGTAAATGCAAAACAAAATATACCATTAGATAGAGCACAGGGATTGTAATAAAAATGATATATAACACTTTTATTTAACTTAATACTGGTAAGTATCTAATTTATAGAAAGTTATCTAATACTAGAGAAATGACGTTTGAATTACTTTTTAAGGGTCATTCCCTTTAAAAGAATGTGAAGTTGGTTTTAATTTGTTAGGATATAAAAATGATAAGTATTAATACATAAAGATGAAGCTGTTATTAAATATATTGTATTTTATTATTATATATTAATTTTATAAACATAAATAAAACTTCTCATGGTTTCAACTATTTTAAGTGCCTGGGCAATGGTTGGCACAGCGGTTATCTTGAATGGCATCACATTCATCATTCACATTTGTGTCATATGGGATATAACTAATTTGGAAAACTCCCATGTAACTACTTGAATATCGATGCGAGACGTCTATACATGTTACTACAATCGCCAACGAGTCTACTCTTTTCTGAAGGCAGCAACTGCAATGAATAGTGATGATGCCGCTAGTGAATTCTGAAAATACCATTTAAAATGTTTTGTCACAATAACTAAAACCTGTTTGTGTAAGGTTTTTGAAGTTAAGAAATGCTGCACTAAACAACTTTCTTTTTCATTTAAAAGATCTGAGAAACTTTCGAACGATTGATGTATGGCAAATAATAAATACAGTTACCTTGGACTTCACTTTTCATACAACTTGGTAAATAAATATTTTTTATTTATTATGTATTTTTTTTTTTTTGCTGTATTTATATAAAAAAAAAATATGTATATTATAGGATCTAATAAATCAATGAATTCTATGATGACATATATTCACCATTGGCCTGTATCATTAATTCTTTTAGCGTGAAAATTTCAGAAATGATGAGCTGCTGTATCATTTTCAGACTTTTGCCCTCTTAAATGTCCATAACATGTCAAATTTTTCATATTAATGGCATCAAAATGTTCTAGAAAATTGCTAATTGAATTTAAAATTTTAAATGCACAAAAATAGAACTTCATTTCATTAATAATCACGAAGAACAAGTATAAATCATCTGTAGATAATGAAAGATCATTATTATTTTGCAGCGAAACATTTTAGGTAATTACCACATGAATATGGTAATAAAATTAAATATTACATATTTGAATTGTGGTACCATATATTCACGGCAAGTTTTTATGTGAATTAATTTGAAATTTATATATATATATAAGTCAAGAAATTTATCACTAAATTTACTTTTTATATTGAAATCGTACCACAGAAGTATTTTGTTAAAAATTTTCAAGATAATCTTTGGCTTAGAATTCCAAGGCCGATGTAATTGATAATCTGTCTCTGAGTATTATCAGAAATTTTGACACACTTCCACTTTTTCCAACTACTATATTTCTATGGTACTTTTTTTCTTAAATCAATTTTTCAATTATACATGCAAGTTGGCAGTCATGGTGTGGAAATTTTGCCATTTCTGCAGCATGTATCTTAGTGACCAGGATTACAGAATTGCTTATTAGATCTACAGACTACGATTTGGAGCAATACAAACTAAGACCTTCTATAATTCAAAAACATTATTCTTTTTATTTACCAATTTGGTTATTTATTCCATATTAATTGCGAATTATACTCTGGCCCTTAGAAATAAAAAATATTCTCCATGCTATTTAAAAAAAAAAAAAGTATTATGCATTTAAATATTTCATATTTAAGTATTATTATAATAAGATTTAAATGTATAATTTATTTACTTTATTATTTTATCAATTGTAATTTTTAATGGAGATATCATATTTCAATAATAAATAAAAACGTTTATATTAAAGCTTAATTCATAAACTAACAGTTTTATTTCCGATCAAATTATCTTTAGCATGTAAATTTTTTAAGTACATAAGTTTTTTTTTGAAAAGATAAATATTTTTAGCACAACTAAGTTTCTATTGAGAATCTGGTTGGCAAGTATAGGTATATTAAATAATTTGGTTCAAAGATCATATTAGTTGATTAGTAAATCATTTGTAAAAATCAATCAGTAAAATGCACATGAATATTATTTTTAATTTACAATAAACAAAATAAAATAAGATTCTTTGGTGGGCTTTTATTAAGGAATATATATAAGTAAAACAAAAGGAGCTTGTGTGCATGT